>VDFB02355527.1:0-45540 GCA_007258455.2 Sequoia sempervirens | reverse complement strand
ACCAAAAATAAGGTACAATTTAGTCCATTTTAACTAATAGGACCCTAAACTTAATGTGAATATATAAAATGCATCTTAAAACATTAAATTAAGAGGTGTTTCCACAATAGTGGTTTCCGATTTTTGGCCAAACTAGACACTGAAATAATTTTTTTAAATAAATCTTCACTTTTAGGCACCTATAGCGACTAAACTGTGAGGAATTTGAATATGATGCAAACTAGATTTTCATGAAATTTTGTTTGTAGATTCTAAATATATTTTTTTCAAAAATTTTGGAATCATTTTGCACTTCATTTTTCATCTCCCTCGAAAAATAGTTTTTTTTTTCAAAAAACAACATTTTTAAAAGTGGCAGCTCACCATTATAACACAAAGGCTTTTTTTTCCATGAAGGATAAATTCTAATCCTTTTTAGAATTTAGATTTGTAACTTTGATATCTAGTGCTTCCACTTATTTAGATAGTTTTTATTAATATTTTTTTTCTTTAATCAGAGTTTCCAAAGTAGAAGCTAATTACAATTCATACATAAGCTGTATGACCATATACTTAGCGTAACCTTTTTGTATGTATCAAAATTCTTCTCTTTTTTGTTGGATCAAGGACTTCAATATCTAGTGCACTCATATTTTTTATTTTATTTTTGATAATCTGCTATTTTTCCCTGCGTGAGAACAAAGTTTTATTTTAGGATTGAAAAACTATGTTTAATAAAACTAAAAACAAATACATAATAAAACCAAAACATATTAAAATTATATTCATTGGATAGCTCATTTTGAGGATTACTTGATTCTCGTTGGGTTTGTGAAGTCTCTACCATTTTCATCTTCAACCCGAGCTCTGAAGTGCAAAAATTTAGATTTTTTTTGTTTCTAAGGGGGAGAATGAGGGATAAGGGGGGTTCGAATGAACCCCTAGGGTTCGAGTGAACCACCTTTTAATTTTCATTTCCTTTGTTTTTTTGGGTGGGAAATTGGGGGCAAGCATTTAAGTGGGTTCACTCGAACCTATAGGTTCGTTTGAACCCCTAAAACCAATTTTTTTTCCATGGGCTCATTTTTTGTAAGTTTTCCTTCATCCATCAAATTGTAAACCACTATTGTGGCTTCACCCTAAGGCATAATTAAGTTCATTTTAATATTAATTGCTAATTATGTTTGAAAATGTAAAGAGATATATTTTTCTACACTACAATTTTTTATGGAAAAATGTATAAAGGGGGAATGGGAAATGAGGAAAGGCACTCTTAACATTTTACTCTAAAAATTGTTAGTTTGGAGAGATAGAACTTGGTTCAGTTTGCAATCAAAGGATAAAAGCCCTTATTGTAATTAGTTTCATGGATGAAACCCACATAGCTGATTCTTAGTGAATTCACACAAGATTTAGAGTTGTGCTAAATGCTTGAAGAATGAAGAAATCTAATTAGATAATTATATCTTTCCAAATTCATGAATTTATGTAAATCATAAATTTATAAAATATTTGTAAGAAAATAATAAATTCATAAAATTGATTTTTTTTCCATTTGATTATATGTCATTCAATGCTCTTATTACTTATCTCACCCTTTCAAATTCATAATGTAGAATATTTCCTAAATATTATGAGTTTCTATTGAACACCATTTTATTTAATCTATTGACTTGGTGTTGAAATATTAACAATAAAAGTTGATTTTGATCATTCAATTAGTTAGTAGAAAATTTTTGGTATTAAGGAGACATATCTAGTGATTGGTAAAGTTGTTTGATTGAAAGAGGTTAAAAGAAAGGAATGGAAAGTCATGAGTAAGATTGATGCCAACATCTATGTTAAATATATGTTGTAAATATCAAAGGACAAAAAATACATGGCTAGCATGGAGTTAAAGGAAACACACATCCTACATTATATTGTTGCACCTCTTAGAATTATTTGATGTCATAATTGGGTTCACCACTACCAAAAACTATTTTTTTTAAGAGGTGCCACCATTAATATTATTGTTGTACTCTATATTAAGGTTGTTGGAATTAGAGGAAGCTATATAAAGGTATGTTACACTCATAAACAAAGTCAAACCTCCTTGTAAATTTTTGTCTACCCTTGAATGGGTATCATCTCCTCAAAGAATGTTTGTTGTATATTTTAAGGTGACTATATATGCATGAAAATCAAGGTATAGTGAGAAAAACTTATTACAAAGCAAGTAATCCCAATATTTTATTTATTGTGACAACACCAATATTTTAGATGTATACATGTTTTTCAATCATAAAACCTCAAAAATATTGAATGGTTTTGGTGATTAACCAACTATATGATGAGATATCAGTGAGCTAAGGGCAGATAAGTTGCAAGTTGCTGAGATTTTTGGGTATAGCTTATAGAGTGTTATTAGAGCCACAAATATTTGCAATTCGGAGGGTAGTTGAAATTTCTCGCTTCTTGATTTTCAGTAATGAAGGTTAGTAATCAAAAGTTTTAGATTATATTTTTGTTCTCATTTTAGCTTTCAAAATTTGGTCTTCATTTATAATTGGACTCATGGAAGATAGAAAAATAGCTTATTCTTTATATAATGATAGGTGTAAGGAGAAGGGAAATAATGGTAAAAGTGAATCTTTTTGGTTGAGATCTTATGAATATGCAGATGCCTATGAAGTTGAAAATACATATAGTACTATGATTTTTGAGTACGATCAATGAATGCATGAGTGACATGTGTAAACTACTAAAATATGCATCATTTTTCTCTACATAAGTACTAGAATCTCACAAAATATGATCCACTAAAATAATCCCCCATATGATAGATAAACATAGAAGGTCCCTCCGCTATTCCATTGAAAGAAGTTTCTCCATTGAAAGAAACATTAGCATAGCACTATCATAATCCCCCCTCAATGTTAAGAGGTATAAGTACACCACTTAAAATTGGGCAAAAAAGTGTGCAAGGAATTTAGACCCAAAATTAGGTCCAAAAGGTGTCCAAGAAACTTAAAAAGAGTGTGCATCAAGGAACATATGCATGAGGTGAGAATCATGAGGATCTATTGTTGTGATGGAAAATCATGGTAACACATGCATGACATAAGAATCACGAGGATCCATTACTATGATGGAAAATCAAGGCACTACACAACCCCCCAATTACATTTTATAATTTAGTGTAAGTACAAATTTTCCTTTCTAAGGAATGTGCATTCAGTATTTGTGGCACTTTATGAGTGCATTTACAAACTTATTTGTTAGTCCCTTCCTTATAGGTAGGAGACTAATGTTTTCACCACACTCATACCTATTAATGTGTTCCTCAAGAATCATGCTGGTAATGTTTATTTTTTGACATGCTAATGTTTTCAATATTATTTTATTGAAAGGAAACTTTGGCATTTTATTTGCAATTTTGTCATTTTCTATTGCCACTTTCATCATGGTTTATGTTCTTTTAATTATTTTAATTATTCTAATTAATTTAACAAATTCCTAATGTTTTGTTGTTATTGGAAATATTTCATGACTTTGTAATGTTCTTTGATATACTTGTGTCTTTGTACCCAATGTTTATGTTGACACGTGGAATTTTAATGAGGACATTGTGTATTTACTATTAGAAAATTTGCATTTATTGTGAATAGACTAAAGTGTAGGCATCATTAATGGCTTATGGTGTGAAGTTTTAAGTCTATCGATCAAAGGATTATTTGTGTTGTTTATTCATTTCCTCAGATTGTTTGATGAGGGTGAAAATTGTGTCTATTCATAGGGTTTACATATATTATGTTGGAAGTGACAAAGGAGGAGTTTGTAAGTTCCTATATATTTAACAATGTCATTTTTGTGTTGTTTAGTCATTTGCTCATATTGTTTGATGAGTCTTGTAGTTTATGTTCTAGTGGCAATTTGTGAGTTAAGGTCCATTTGATTACTATGTACAAATTTTATGAGGTGAAAAAGGGCCTTGTACCTAGCTCTCATATGTTAAAAGGATCACAAATACTTTTGATACTTTGGAATCCAACATGGTAAGGGCAACAAATCTATGTCGACATGGGTACCTTTACTAAGTATTGAGAAAACAATTCTTTGGGAAGTTTAAGCAGCACAATAAAATTTGTTTAGAAACAATTTTCTCCATATAATCTAGTATATATCCTTGGTGTTTAGGGAGGCATGTATGTAGGCTTCCAAATATACTCTTGGCTATGTGCTTTGTGGTTCTTGCTTAGGAAGAACAATCTAGTTGTACAGGTTAACGACGCTTGGTCTAAATTTTGCAACATCTTACTATTTTTTTTCTTTTAAGTTCTTTTTTCAGTAATTTGTGTTTACCTTGGTAAAGGATGATACATGAATTAATTTTTACTTATTAATTGTTGATCATTTAAAATTTTATTATATGTTTTGTAATTTCCTTTACTTTCCAATTGTGCTTGATAGAGACAACTATTGAGGTGCTACCTAGAATCTACAAGATCAAGTTTCACAGTGGAGTGATAGATGAACTCCTTTTTGTTGACATACCATGAGAATACAAAATCCCTTTGGTGGTAATGGTATTCAAGTCTGGAAAGGAAATATAAGATTCAAATGTTGATGATCAGATTTTTTTCATTCATAATGGTTAGTTAAGAATAATTTTGACTCTTGAGTTGAAGGTAAAAGTTTAGAAAATATCTTGTTTACTATTTACATCAAAGTTTTATCAGATGTTTTGACATAATGAAATGATTTTTTTTATCTAAAACATGTATTTGGTGTAATATTTTTATTTTGAAACCTCTCATCTGTAAAGATTTATATGCCTAATAATGTTGACAATATTCTTTTCATGATATTTGAGATCAAATTTTGTCTTGGGAGTTATGTGCAAGGAATCATGAAGAAAATTTACCTTGTAGGATTGTATCACCTCAGGTAATGTCTCCTTTATTTACATGATTAACTTTATTCATCTATTGCATATTTTAGAAATTAGTTGTTAAGCACAAAAAATGCTTTCCCATTGAAAAATACCCATGTGATATATGTGTACTATGTGTTAGCTTGTTGCCACTCAAATTGAAATATTTAATTTGAGATGAGCTTAAAATTTCAAATTAAAGAGTGTTTCTTTTTCCCTTGAATATCTTGTCCTTTAAGCTTATATCCATTTGCAAGTTAAAAACTGCAATTTAATTTTCCTAACATTTAGATTTTATGCACAAAATATATCTTATTTATATCCAAGATGTTACAATTTTAACAGACATGCAGGTCATACATATACGATTTTGATGGCCAAGTGTTGTAATGTTCAACAGTGATTTTAAAGGAAAGTTACACTAGAATAAGATAACAACAACTACACATTACCCACATACATTCCCCATTAAGTTTTTAAGATTTATGCAAATTTAGATACAAACCTTATTTTATGATTTATGGGAAAACAACAAAGGATGAGCATTGGACATTGTGTAGATTGACTTTGTTGGCCTGATTGTATGGAAGGACATTTTGACATGGTTTATAAAAAATAGGAAAATAAAATTCAAATATGGGAATTCTAAGATGCAACATATCAACGAATCAATTAAAATTTGGAAGTCTAAACATAGATAATTGCTTTCAAATACCATGTTTTGATTTTGACAACTGCTTGGAGACATATCCTTCTTGGCACCATCCTAGTAAGCACTGGAAGATGAACCATTCCATCTTCCATTGATTTCTTTTCATTTATGATTGCATATCATTGTATGATATTTTTTTCTTGATTGGGAAATAAGACTTGGTTATTCATCTCTCAAAAGTATGTTATATATGAAATAGTCAAAATAGTAAAAGTAGTTTTACTCCTATATCTATATTTTGTTTAATGGAAAAATTCTCTTTCTATATATGGTTTGTTTAATGTAGTTTGCTTCTACTTATAATACATCTGAATAATGGTAGTTTGGAGTTTTTTCAACTAAATATCTCTATAATACTCATTAGACAATATGAAGAAAAATCTCAAAAAACAGTGGGGTTTTAATTCCTTGGGTTGTGTCTATTGTTAAACAAGCTATATTAGGTTAGACAACAACACCTAACATTAATGGACATGAAATGAAGAACAAAAAGAAAAGAACCCATGTAGAAAAGGAAGTCAATCCTACAAATACAAATTCACACTTTTCATAGAAGCCTCAAAAAATTCTAGAAAGTAGCTCTAAAATGATATTCAATAATAACCAATCTTCATTTTAATTCATAAACCAGAAATGGAAGTCCAATTGTACGTAATATGTGCAATGTTAAAGAGGTCTTCATGTGCAGGAAAAAAAATGATGGAGAAAACATTGTTAGTCCCTACCTTTTAAGGCATGAGACTAATGTTTTGGTGTGCTCATGCCTATTAATGCATTTTTCAGAAATCATGCGAGTAATTTTTATGCTATAGTTTGTGGAATTATTTTATTAATAGGGAATTTTGGCCTTTTTCTTGTAATTTTCTCATTGGATGTTGGTATTTTCCTCGTGGCTTTCTATTTTTCTAATTGCAAATTATTTTTGAGGAAAGGAATGGAAAAATTTAATCAATTCCCGATGTTTTGTTGCTATTGGAAATATTTCATGACTTTGTAATGTTCCTTGATATAGTTGTTTCTTCGCACCCAGTGTTTATATCAGCATGTGGTGTTTTAATGAGGAAATTGTGCATTTTTTAGTCCCTCATTTTCATTTATTGAATAGACTAAAGTACGAGCATCATTAATGGCTTATGATGTGAAGTTTTAAGTCTATCGAGCAAAAGATTATTTGCATTGTTTATTCATTCGCTCAGATTGTTTGATGAGGGTGAAATCTGTGTCTATTGAGAGGGTTTATATATATCATATTGGAAGCAAAAAAAGAGGTGTTTGTAAGTTTCTACATCTTTTCCACTGTCATGTTGTGAATTATCTAGAATGGTACGTCTAAATCTCCTCATTACTCAGCTATTGAATAATCTCAATTGCATGCCTATGAATGCATGCTTTTACTAGATAGCCTTGGTATTAATTAAGTACTCATAATATACTTCTTATTTTGTTTTTTTTTTTAATTTAAGTTAGGTTTTTATTTTCTTAACTTCTAGTTTTTTTCTTTTCAGTTCAATGAGAGGTGGGTGGCATAAAGCATCTGAGTGGCATGTAAGGATACATTTGAGTCCTTCCTTAAGCTATGACACTATTTAAACACATTCATCTTACTCTATTTCTTTAGAAATAGGCTCTTTCAGAAATATGTGTTCTTCGTATATGAAATATAATTTGCATTGCATGCTTCTCAAGTGGGGGATTTTGGAAATATGTGATAGTAGTGACAAAACCCTATATTTTTCCAAGTAGTTTAAAATATCACAAAGAACATGGTCTCTTTTTTAGGTTTGGGGGATGCATCATTTGAACAATATTTTATGCTAATTTTTTTATGAATTTTGTAACCTATAAAATACTATATCAATCTATCTGATTGTTCGCTCTCTTATTGGTAGCTTATTATAGCTATTGTACTTGTCTAATTTGGTTATTAGTTGCCAATAATATATAAATTTCAAATATTATTTCATTATAACATGACTCTAACATACAGTACCATGCCATGAGGAAGTCTATTCTCCATACAAAATTTCATGTTTGAGGCATCATATCATGATTTTATTGTACAATACCATGCTATAATGATGGGACACACAACAGTGGCTAACTTTTATGTTTTCATTTTCTATCATGATGAATCACTAGCTAACAATGTTGAGACCCGCATTTTCCTTTCCCTTTTATGTATAGAACTTTGAAATATGTGTCGCTTTCATTGTTGTCATATATTTTGAGTCTATAATTGGAAAAATGAGTTGCAAACGATCCTAGATCCATGAATCAAAGCTTCTCTATAGGTTTATCTCTTCTTTCTTTATGGGTATTGTAGATATATTCTCCTAAAACTTTGAAGTCAAGTTTAAATCATGTAGAAATAAAATTATATGCACCTTATATTATTATTTCTACTTGAATGAAGTGGTTAATTTTAGACACAAATTAAACTTTTCCTCTTCATAGTTTTAGTATAATGTTTTGATAGTACACATGAGCAGAAAAATTTGAAGAGTTATGTTTGTCTGCAACTCATTTTTGAATTCTTGAATTAAAAAAATGATGATAATTAAAGTGGAACATATTTGAAATTTTGATCTAAGTCCTAGCTCCATATGTCATCAATGGTTATGTTCAATGGAAACAAAAAGAAAGTTATTGTAGTTGACAGGTCATCATGATGGAAAATGGCAAGATTTAAAAAAATAAAATTAGTTGCTATTATGGTTCCCATCATTGTAGCCTAGACATATAATTTTGTATAGAGAATGTGGTATCGTATGTTAGAATCATGTTATGATTCCATACACATGAAATGTTGTATGGAGCATAGCCTCTACTCTTGTTTACATGGTTTATTCCTGATGTCAAAATGTGTGTTTCCTCGGGGATAAGACCTAACTTTGCACCTTTCAAAATAACATGTGACACAGTCTAATTACTCTCAAATTTAAATATATTATCTTACTTGGTAAGTTCATTGTTGAAACCCAATATTTTAGATAAACATAATCAAATTTGATACTTTAAATATTCCCCATCATAAAAGGTGTCCTAAAAAGTACTATTTTGACCCTTTAACCATGATAGACAATTATGAAGTTACACAATATTTGAAATCATTTGCACTACTAGTTGAGCATTTAGTATTGCAATATTTGTGTTGTACATTGGGAAGATGTTCTAGGCATATTATTTATCTTTGATTCAACCTTCATAGCTTTATCATGGCTTGGTAAAATGCCAGTACTTCAATTTTGGGTGTAATAACTCAGATTGTGTAGGAAATAATTTGATATTTTTTGACATTTCAAATTGTAATTTCAGGAGTGATTTACAATTGGTAATCTACATATACTAAAAATTTACCTATGACATTTTTTCTTATTCAAGGAAACTAGGGTATACAAATTACAAATATCTTAAAAAGGTAAGATTTTCACTTTCATGCATAAACATTCAATTGTCTACTTCAGTTATAATACCATGTGATTGGCAAGATGGATTCTGATGTTGTAAGAAGTGCTTTGAGAGAATCCTTATCTCATTGAAGATGAGTCTATCTTCAAGTTATGATGTAAGTGATTTTGATTGTCTCACCTAGAAGCCTTGAAGGAAAGTATATTTGCTAGCCACTATATCTGTTGATGTGTATTTGAAGTTATGGTAAAATTTCAAATTCCATATATTTTTTATAATATTTTGATTGTCTCTATATGGAGGGAACCCTTCTTACAGAAGAACTAGAATATCTACAAATCCTAGTACTTAATATCATACATTGAATTTTTTACAAAAAAGATACATATTTCAAATTTAATCAACTTTACATTATTGAATTTAAATATGAATACAAATGATCGTTCTTGACTGATGACTCTCAGATATAGAGCAAAGAGCTTAGGAGATGTGATTGTTTTCTTGGTTTCATAGCAAGGATTTTTTGATGGGAATGTGATTGTGAGATCCACAATAAAATGATTTCCCAATTTTTAATTTGAAATGTAGTTCTTTTATTTTTTCTCTTGAAGTTTGACAAATGGAATAGATTAAGTTAGTTTATCATAAAAATCATATACTCTTGTAATGTAGCATTCAAGTGTGTTATATAGTTCATTAAAGAATTCCTTCAATTATCTTGTTCCCTTGATTGATTTTTTTCTTATTTTTCAGTAATAACACATACCAAATAACACAACTAAAGTTAGAAATGGTAGCCCTCTTTTACTGATCCATAAAAAATTGTGTATATGGTTGTAGCCAATTCTAAATTATTGATTTCTCTATTCTATGGGAGTACTAGCACAATAGGTATTTATTTTATTAGTTTTCCATCACCTTCACATATGGTGGTGTTTGAGCTTTCGTACTTCTTTGACATAATGATCACAATTTTTTTTGTTCATATAAAGATCATAGTCTTTACATTAGAATGACCATAAATGTGATAACATAATGAACATTACTTAAATGTTTTTCCAAGCTTTAAAATAGAGACCCAAAAAAGAACAAATAAATGAAATATTGCATATGGGCCTAACTAGCCTTCCCATATATAGGCCTATCCAAGACTCAAAATGATAAAAACAACCACATTTTGTGCATTCTCTTTTCCAAGGAAAGCCAGTTTTCTTAAAACAAGTTTTATCTAAATTATCTACTTACCTTCCAAATGATGGAAACATCAACTCACAACTCCAAACCTCATCTACATCAACCATAAGATGGTTGTGCTATTTTTCTTAAAATGAGTTTTATCTGAATTACTACTTACCTTGCAAATTATTGAAACATCAACCCACTACTTCAAAGATCATCTACATCAACCATAAGATGGTTGTGCTTGTTGATTAAGCAAAATACTTGGCTGCAAGTCCTCATCTTCCCCTTCATGATCTCCTCAATTAATAAATTTATGCTCTTGACCAACAAAATTTTTACTACTACT
The DNA here is from genome assembly GCA_007258455.2 of Sequoia sempervirens. NCBI lineage: Eukaryota > Viridiplantae > Streptophyta > Pinopsida > Cupressales > Cupressaceae > Sequoia > Sequoia sempervirens. The sequence goes on along the minus strand of VDFB02355527.1, from coordinate 34,998 downwards.
CAACTAAATAAGGCCATTATGTGTATAAACATGAATTATCTCTCTTTTGTAATGAATTTTCACCATCACTATTTTGCTATGATATGATCTGCATGGCTTGTACAGGGCTACATTGACATAGGAATGAATTTGTTCTATTGATATGACAAGATATTTGTAATGTGGAGGTCCTATGCCATCCAAATTGCAAATTTGGTTAGTAGGTGTCTGTCCTCCCCTATATATCAGCTTAATTTAAAAAATACAAGTCGATTGATATTGAACTTGACTAGAGGGACTGATTCAAGGCTTAAATTTGATGGTTGATTGAGACTTCAAGTTTGTTGAGCTAAAAAAAAATTGTGACAATTATCCATCCAAAGTTGTCTTTCAAATGTGAATATATTTTATTTGAAAAAGTATAGCATAGACTACACATATATTTTACTATAATCTTATATAATTTTTTATCTTCCAAAATTTTCCCTTTCATGTAATATGTTTTTCTCAAAATTTTCAAAGTATTTTATTGAAAAAATTGCTAGATATAGACAATGGCCATCAAATTCAGGCCTTGGGGAGTATGGCATTGTACATGAATTCAGTGCAAACTAGGGTCCTCTTTTGGGAGACTTCCCTCTCTTTATTAGGTAGTTGTCTTGCATAAAAGGTGAGCATGTGGTTATCATGGCCCATTGATCCATTTTCAATGAGGGGCTCTACAAATCACTCTAATCTTAATACTCCAAAGTAAAAATAAAATAAAATAAAGGTATATGTATGCCCTTCTCTTGTGCGACCCTCCTAATTGAGCACTTTGGTTTTCATATTGATTAAACACAATAACATAATGGTTTTTTTATTCTTTGAAGTATGCTATTATTTCATTTCTAGAACATAGTGGTATATAGGTCACATAAAACAACTCCTCTCACAACCCTAAAACATTATTTTGTTTCGTATTGATACTTGTGTGTATTTCAATTAGAATTTGTACATGAAATCTTTCTATTTGGGTGAGAATGAGATGTACATATGTATGTATTTTAAATTATCAACTATGCATTTGATATAACAATCATGTTTTGTTTTTGGACAAAAGAGTTGCAAGATTACATAAACTCAAACTATTAAGTGTATTTTAAATTATCCAGTATGCCTATAATATAACAATCATGTTTTACATGTTGGGACAAAAGAGTTGCAAGATTTCATTAACTCAAACTATTAAATTGGAGGAAAAATACATAATATTTTATTTTAATAGTATAATATTTTAGTATGTATTATTTATTTGCAATAAGTTAGATTGACTTATGTCCTATGTGCACCTATATTTTGATTATTATTGTTCAGTTTTGTATGAGATGATCAATAAATATTTTAATGTATGAATGCCATATGTTAGGTTAAACTATGATTGAAACTTTCTTAAATAAATATTCAAACAAAAATGAAAGTATGCTCAACTATTGAATCAATCTATGCTATATACACATAAAAAATTATAAAACTATATCAATTGAAAATATTCATAAGCATATTCATTCCCTTGGGTAGGGACTTCAGCTCTTTCAGAGCTCTTGTTTCTTTGAGTTCTTACAAGTTTATGTCATGAGGTAGACAATGAAGATATATATTAAGTATATCTTTCATAGCTCAAGAAAATGATAAAAATAAAAACCTATTAAAATGATCACCTCACCCCCCACTCCATTTCCAAGTTATCGTTAAACGAAAAAATCCCCCTTTTACCAAGATTTGGAAAAATAAATAACTCCCTCCCTTTTACAAAAGTTAAAAAATCTAACAAAATTATCAGCACAAATTTGATGGTTTACAATGTCTAGTAACTATCAAAGCTAACATTTTGAAATAAAAAATAGCAATGATTACTACACAATTATGACAAGATCATGGAATCAATGTTAATGATTTTTAATGACTAGAAAAAAGTGTGACTCTTTCTTTGTACCTAATGTGGCATTCTTAAAAATCTTATAAAAAATAGTAGCAAACTGCCAAGAAGGAACACCTTTAAAAAGACCTAATAACCTTGTCTATAGGTTGTGACTGGTGTGGGAGATTAGAGGTCATGAGAAGATTTCAATTATTATTTTCTCCTTTGTGACGGTCTAACCAACTTATTCGCACCAAACACACGACCCAAATTCACTTCTTGTAGCTTCTAAAAAAACAACTCAATAAGTCGTTGCCCATGTGATCTTGAGCAGGTCGAAGAACCAATATCTAAATAGATTCCATGCCTTTAACAAGACCATCCACAACACCCTTGTCTATTGAAGAGCATGCGCTAGTTATGAGAAATGTAGGTTGAGTCTCAAGGAGTGGGTGTTGGTGTAATTAATTATTAATTACACTTTACATAAGTTTACTTAGGTAATTATTTAATTCCTAGGTTAATTAGTTTTCATCCTTATCTTGTTGCTCAAGATAAGATTAGGGTTATGCATCTTTTCTTTTATAAATAAAATCATTATCATGTAATTATTGAATTCTCAAATAATAATATGTTGCACATTCTTTTGCAACCTCTCTACTTTTCTAATTTTCTCTTCTGTGGAAGGAATTTTCGGTTTACAAATTTGATCTTGGTTACTAACATGGTAGCAAAGCCTTGATTTGCAACTCCTTCTTAGATTTTTGAGAAAATCATTGTAGGGTTCATTTGGGATTCCTTGAGGATATCATGCATTGAGCTCATCTATGAGGCATTTTAGATCAGAGGGCTAGAAAAAGTCAGGATTGGCTTTTATTTTGTAGATTTTGGCCATCATTTTCTAGATCTGTGAGGGTTTGAAGTTCAGAGATTTTTTGCAAGATCTGGGGGTAGCCAAATTTTTGGGGCACTTTGAGCAGAAATGATAGAGACAGGGTTGGATTGAGACAATCACAATCTCAATGCTTTGAGTTCTTTCCTTGAGAACTCCTAAGGTGTCACTCATCCACCATTCAACCTATAGGTCCCTTGCTAGTTTAGGTACCCCTGGTTCATTGTCAACCCTGATATCATCACTAATTTGCTGCTACCAATCAGTTCTTGGTGCTTTTTCACACATACTCCATCTAGCCCTTAATAAGCTTAAAGACTAGTTAACCTCCAAATGTTTCCTAACTTGCATTCAGGGGTGTGCATAGGTTTTCAAAGCTTTAAAACAGTTAAGGGAAGGTTCTTGTACAAGCACATATCTTCCTTCTTCTATCACTTTCATTGAACCCTAGTTTAGGGTTTGGAAAGGCTACTAGGGTTTAGCCCCTTTTAGGCCTCCTCACACAAGACAATTGCTTATCACTCCTCTCCTTCACCTAATTAGGCCAAAATTTCTTCTATCACCCTTGCTCAAATTTGGAGCACTAAAATATTTTTGAGGTCTTGGACTGTTTTCTGTCCGTACATATGGTGTACCCTGTTCTTGCAAGTACTAGGGTTTTCTTTGCTTCTTTTCTTGGACTGTTCAGCTTGTTCCAAACTCCAAAAGACCAAACAAAGGCTCTTCCTTCTTTAACACCATTGTGAAGGTCCCTACAAACATTTCACACATTTGTTTCATGAAGATACAACACCCTTGCAACGTAGATACCAATTTGTCACTGTCTTTCCCTAACCAGGTGTTAGCCAACTCACCTAGGGAAAGCTTTTTAGCATGATACCAACCCTCAAAAAGGATTTTATATTTACATAATGTACAAGGATGGAGTATAGCCTTGTTTCCACTAATCCCATACTACTTGGTATGGTCATAAAACAAGCTAGAACTCCATTATTCTAGATTTTACCAATCAAACAACAAAGCAGAAAAACACAATATTTACACAATAGAAGAAAATGATGGAGAAACTAACTAAAATGCCACAAGAAATGTTTAAAAAGGTTTCACTACATGCATTTTAACTAAATAAAGCTTTCCTAAATACATTTCTTGCAACTGTCACACGCAATAAATAGAAAAATCAAAAATTTCACAACAAAAATCACTGTTCTTTTATTACTCTTCTGAAAACTGCCAACGTACAAAACTTCTAACCTCTTCAAAAGGTTGAGATATCTCTTTTTCAAAACATTGGGAATGGTTAGGTTTCATTTTTAGCCTAAGAACGGCCAAAAGATTGCTTTTGTAAAACACAGTGTGTTTTCAAATTTTTGACAAAAGCTTAGGAAGCGACCACAAACAAATTTCCCAATTTATTCAACTTTTACCAAAGAACCAAAAAGGTCCTCAAACACAATCTAAAAGGTTTTTAAGACCTTACCAAAACAACAAAAAGGATTAAAAATAAAAACCTTCAAAATAAGTTTGCACTTAAGCACTTTGGCAGGTGCTCCTTCACCATTCTCCCCCTCTCAGCACAAAGATCAAGGAACTTGAGGTGATATCAGTGACAGATCAAGGCCTAGCTTCTTAAAATCAGCTTCCTCAACCTAGGTAGCCTCTAATTCATGTTTGTTCCTCCACTTGACAAGGTGTTCCATGTATGCCTTGTGTCTTGTAGCTTTCTTCACCCTGGACTCCAAGACCTTCTCTACCCGAGGTTTCTCTTGATTTGGAAGGGGTATATTATTGATATCCTTAAATATTTCTTGACTGTTCTGAGCTTCATCACTAACTGTTCCCTTGTACCTGATCAAATTAGTAACATTGAATACAGGAGATATACCCAAATCTGATGGAAGTTCTACCTTGTATGCATTCTTCCCATACTTAGCTAACACCTTGCATGGTCCTACTCTTTTCATCTGCATTTTGGTTGACATTCCTTTCTGCAACCTTGATTTTTTAAGATGAACCATAACATAGTCACCTACTTGAAATTGTACATCTCTCCTTGACACATCAACTTTATCTTTCAATTTCTGTGTTGCTGTTGTGATTGTCTTCTTAACTTGCTCATGAATCTCCTCCATGGTCTGAGTGAAGTCTTCTACATGTCCACTCCTATTCTCCTAAGATCCAAGGTCTCTAAGTTCACAAACTCCTCTTGGGTGCATCCCATACACAACTTCAAATGGGATTTTCCCTGTAGTTCTATTAACACTATCATTGTAGGCATATTCAACTTGAGAAATCACCATATCCCATGTCTGTCCATATTCCTTTGTCAAGCACCTCAAAAGATTACCCAGTACTCTGTTAACCACCTCTATTTGACCATCGGTTTGAGGATGGTAAGCTGATCCAAAAGACATATTTGTTCCCAATCTGCTCCATAATGTTTTCCAAAAATGGCTCATGAATTTCACATCCCTATCTGATACAATGCTCAATGGCAATCCATGGATTCTTACAACTTCCCTGAAGAAAATATGGGCTATGTAACTTGCATCATGGGTGGTTTTGCAAGGAATGAAGTAACTCATCTTGCTGAATCTATCCACAACTACATAAATACTATCAAAACCAGTTTTGGTCTTTGAAAGAACTACCACAAAATCCATGCTCACACACTCCCATGGTCTGTTAGGAATAGGTAGGGGCTGATACAAACCAACATTGCTAGCTCCCCCTTTGGATTTCATGCAAACAACACACTGCTCCACATATTTTCTGACATCTCTTGCTAACTTAGGCCAGTAATAGAACCTTTGAACTAGCTCTAAAGTTTTGTTAATACCAAAATGCCCACTAAGACTGCCATTATGTTTCTCTTGGATCATATTTTCCCTCATGGATCCTCTTGGGACACATAACAAATTACCTTTAAATAACAATCCATTTTGTAGAGTATACTCAGCATATTGACTATGAAAGTGGTTTTCAAAATTAGAACATACCTTGTAGGCTTCTGAGAAATCTTCATCCTCACTATAGAGGTCTTTGAAACTCTCCAATCCAATGCTTTTCAGTTGTATCTCTTGGACTGTCAACATTCTCCTGCTTAATGCATCTGCTACTTTGTTTTTCTGTCCCTTCTTGTGCTTAGTGGTAAATGTAAAGGATTGGATGTACTCCATCCATTTCAAATGTCTATTGCTTAACTTCTCTTGGGTGTTGATGTAACTGAGTACCTGGTTATCTGTGAAGACCACAAACTCTTTGGGCAATAAATAATGCCTCCACTTCCTAAGGGACTGCATTAAAGCATAAAGTTATAGATCATAGGTGGAGTATTTTTGTTTGGCTTCATTGAGTTTTTCACTAAAGAAGGCTACATGCCTACCTTCTTGACTAAGTACTCCTCCTACTGCTACTCCACTTGTATCACACTCAACTGTGAACAACTTATCAAAACTAGGCAATAAAAAGATAGGTTGAGTTGCCACTTCTTGTTTCATCTTTTCAAACCCTCTATCTGCCTCTAAATTCCACTTAAACTTTGTTTTTAGACCACCTTTAATAGTATCTAGGACTAGTGCACATATACCACTAAAATTCCTAATGAATTTTCTATAAAACTGAGCTAAACCATGGAAACTTCTTACCTCTGTTGATGTGGTTGGTGTAGGCCAGTTTAGGATGGCTTCCACCTTACTTGGATCCATCTTCAGGGTTCCCTGGGATACTACAAAGCCTAGATACACAAGTTCTTGTTTGAAGAACTCACACTTCTCAAGATTGATTGCCAATTGTTCTTCTTGCAGCCTTTTAAGAACCATCTCCACATGTTTCAAATGTTCTCCTACAGTCTTACTGAATATCAGTATATCATCAAGGTAGACTGCCATAAAAATCCCTGTGAGGTCCTTAAGCACCTCATTCATTAGCCTCATGAACATGCTAGGGGAATTTGAGAGACCAAATGCAATCACTTTCCACTCATATACAAACCATCATTTGTGTTAAAAGCTGTCTTCCATTCATCACCTTCCTTGATTCTGATTTGATGATACCCACTCTTAAGATCTAACTTGGTGAAGAATTTTGCACCTCCAAGACAATCCATCAAGTTTTCAATTATAGGTATTGGGAATCTATACCTAATTTTGATTCTATTAATTGCTCTAGAATCAGTGCATAATCTCCACTTACCTCCTTTCTTTGTTGCTAAAACAACTGGGACTGCATAAGGGCTTATGCTCTTTTGAATTAGACCTTGATTCAAGAATTATTCCACTTGCCTAGGCACCTCTTGGTTCTACTCAGGTGTAAGCTTGTATGCTGCTTTGTTAGGCAATGAGGCTCTAGGTATGAAGTCAATTTGGTGACTTATTGCTCTCTTTGGTGGTAGAGTTGCAGGTGTTCCATTACCCACTATGCTCTTGTACTTTTCTAGCAGCCTTTGACTTGTTTCCAGTATGACTGTCTTCTCATCCTTTTCTTCCTCTTTGGACTGCATTAGGACCACATAACCTTCATTCCCTTGGTGTAGATCCTTGATGAACTCCTTGCCACTACTCAACATAATGTTAGGAACCTTTGACCGCCCCTCATCATCCTCAGTTAATGACTACAGCTTGAAGGTTCTTCCATCCTTCTTGAATTAAATGGTGTTCTCCTTCCCATGATATATAGCACCTCTGTCATATTTCCATGGTCTGCCAAGAAGAATATGGCATGCATCCATGGGTAGTACATCACAAATCAGCTTGTCTTTGTAGCCTCCAATTGAGAATTCCACTGTAACCTGCTCATTCACTAGAACACTTTGCCCTTTATTCAGCCATGTGACCTTGTAAGGGTTGGTATGAGGTACCTTCTGCAATTTTAACTTAGTTACTGCCTCCTCAGAGATGATATTATCTATAGAACCAGAATCTACAATGACCTTGCATACCTTTCCCAATATCTTGCACCTTGCTCTAAACAAAGCTCTCCTTTGATTGGGTTCTTCTTTGACCGGTTGTCTAATCAAAACCCTGTTAAACATTAGATTTTCACCTACTTCTGATTCTATATGACTGATCTCAGGTGATTTGACACTCATGGTGTCCTCTTGTGCATAATCTACTCTTTTTTCATTGCTTGAAGAAGAAGCTTTCTCCGGGCATCTGTAAGCTGGATGACCTAGCTGGTTGCAATGGTAACATTTCATGGTGGCAAAGTAAGAGTTACTTCTGCTTGCTCCTCTTCCTCTATTTGAACCTCCTTGAGGTCCTCTTCCTCTATTAAATCCTCCTCTTCAAGATGTTTCACGTCCATGCTCAGTAAGCTTAGATTATCCTTAGGTTCTTTGATCATTACCTCTTCCTTGGTAACCTCCACGCTGTCCTCTTTGATCTCTGACTTTGCCTTTTCCCTTAGAGGACTGATCATGCTTTCTTTTATTCCTCTCTTCAATCTTTATAGCTAGCTGATAACATTGGTGGACTATCTTGGGGTTGAGTAAAGCCATCTCTTCCTGTATGTTCCACTTCAAGCCATTAAGGTACCTAGCCACTTTTAGGCTCTCATCTTCTGCCACATTTGATCTCAAGCAAAGCTTCTGAAACTCTTCACTATAGGTGTTGACATCTTGATCTTTCTTCCTTAAACTCTGCCTCTTCTTGTGAAGTTGGATCTCATAATCATCTGGCATATATGCTTCTTTCACTTTAGCAACCAACCCTTTCCAGGTTGATATGGGCTGCTTGCCTTCTTTCTCCATTTTAGTCTGAACAAATTTCCACCATGTCAAAGCTGATCCTCTCAACCTTGATTTTGCAACCTTCACCTTCTGTGCTTCAGTGACTCCATCACACTCAAAGTGATTCTCCATTCCATCTATCCAATCCATGACCAAATCAGGATCCATCTTTCCATGGAATATTGGTATGCCCTCAAGTCCTTTTCCACTTAGTTCTTTTAATGCCTTCAAGAAAGGCTCCTCCTCTAGAACAGGGTCAGGTTCAGGGACCTTGTCTTCCTCTACAACCTCTTCTTCCTTTGGCAACTTTCCTTCCAATCTTGCATCATTCAATGCCTTCTCCAATTGCTCTATTCTTTCTTTCAGGGACTTGTTGTCCTCTTCTTGTTCTTCAACCCTCTTAGCTAATTGTGCATTTGTCACCATGTTGGGAGTCTCACTTGACTCAACTTCAAACATATAAGCTGCTTTCCCAAATCTTTTGCAAAGCTCTGATACCAATCTGATAGAGACAGGGTTGGATAGAGAAAATCACAATCTCAATGCTTTGAGTTCTTTCCTTGAGAACTCCTAAGGTGTCACTTCATCCACCATTCAACCTATAGGTCCCCTACTAGTTTAGGTACCCCTAGTTCATTGTCAACCCTTCTATCATCACTAATTTGCTACTACCAATTAGTTCTTGGTGCTTTTTCACACATACTCCATCTAGACCTTGATAAGCTTAAAGACTAGTTAACCTCCAAATGTTTCTTAACTTGCATTCAGGGGTGTGCATAGGTTTTCAAAGCTTTAAAATAGTCAAGGGAAGGTTCTTGTACAAGCACAAATCTTCCTTCTTCTATCACTTCATTAAACCCTAGTTTAGGGTTTGGAAAGGCTACTAGGGTTGAGCCCCTTTTAGGCCTCCTCACACAAGACAATTGCTTATCACTCCTATCCTTCACCTAATTAGGCCAAACTTGCTTCTGTCACCCTTGCTCAAATTTGGATCACTAACAGATTTTCAAGGTCTTGGACTATTTTCTATCTGTACATATGGTGTACCCTGTTCTTGCAAAAACTAGGGTTTCCTTTGCTTATTTTCTTGGACTGTTTAGCTTGTTCCAACCTCCAAAAGACCAAAAAAAGGGTATGCCTTCTTGACCACCATTGTGAAGGTCCCTGCAAACATTGCACACATTTGTTTCATGAAGATACAACACCCCTGCAACGTAGATACCAATTTGTCACTGTCTTTCCCTAACCGGGTGTTAGCCAACTCACCTAGGGAAATATTTTTAGCATGCTACCAACCCTCAAAAAGGATTTTATATTTACATAATGTAAAAGGAGGGATTCTAGCCTTATTTCCACTGATCCCATACTACTTGGTACGGTCAGAAAACAAGCTAGAACTCCATTATTCTGGATTTTACCATTCAAATAGCAAAACAGAAAAACACAGTATTTACACAATAGAAGAAAACGATGGAGAAACTAAATAAAATGCCACAAGAAATGTTTAAAAAGGTTTCAATACATGCATTTAACTCAAAAAATCTTTCCTCAATACATTTCTTGTAGCTGTCACACGCAATAAATAGAAAAGTAAAAAATTTCACAACAAAAATCACTGTTCTTTTATTACTCTTTTGAAAACTGCCAACATACAAAGCTTCTAACCTCTTCAAAAGGTCGAGAGATCTCTTTTTCAAAACATTGGGAATGGTTAGGTTTTCATTTTTAGCCTAAGAACGGCCAAAAGATTGCTTTTGTAAAACACATTATGTTTTCAAATTTTTGACAAAAGCTTAGGAAGCAACCACAAATAGATTTCCCAATTTATTCAACTTTTACCAAAGAACCAAAAAGGTCCTCAAACACAATATAAAAGGTATTTAAGACCTTACCAAAACAACAAAAAGGATTAATAACAAAAACCTTCAAAATAAGTTTGCACTTAAGCACTTTGGTAGGTGCTCCTGCACCAAGAAACGAAGGTCACCATTGCGTTCGCAGCGGTCAAAAACCCTAAGAATGCCCTTCATTTCATCAATTTATAAGTAGTTGGTCTGGAAGGGAAAAAAAAAATTCCTAGGGGCCGTACGGCCTCCCCAGCATGCATTACAATACACGTTTTTTAAAAAAAATTCAAAAAATTATTTTTTTTGCAGAAAAATCTACGCTGCCAGTGTAAATTTAGGGCGTCGCCCACCAGCCACCGAGCGGCCACTGGAGGGCCGCTTAGTCCGGCGGTACCACCATGCAACCACCGCTGGCCCTGCCAACCCCAGAGGGCTCCAGACCCAGCAGCCCCATGGGGGGCCAGCGCTATGTGCCCAGCCCTCGACCTACTCCCTCCAGCCAGTAGTCGGTCCTATTTAAGACCAGGAGTGCCACTACTGGGTTTCCCAAGCCACTGCTAGCATCAGAATATTCTGGCATGCACATATTCTAGTAGTCGACAAATACCTTTTCGGCGAAATAATAGCCAGGGAATATTCCATGTCACATCAGAATATTCCGACGAACGAACATGGAATATTTCAGCAGGCTCCAGCATATACCGATCGCCGAAATTTTTTTCCAACAAAAGGGGGCATTTTTTGCCCAGACGGCTAGACGGCCGTCAATTTTTTTCTCATGAACTACTGACATCAGCATGATGTTAGCAGCCATATGGTGCTCCAAGCCCCCTCCTAACCCCAGTTTTCCTTCCAAGAGCAGTTTTTTTCTTTTGGTCATAACTTGGGCGTATAGTATTGAAATTGGGAAAACAAGATATTGCCAGAAAGCTAGTTCCGAGCACTTTCTAGTGGTGTGGGTTATTTTTAATATTTTTTTTGTTTATCTACTATTTTTTCTATTTGAAGTCAGATGTTTATTTTGGACTTCCAAGCTCATAACTTTTTGCCACGATCTCTAATTTTCGTCTTCTTTGCGGCATTGGAAAGGTATTAAGGAGCTCTATCTTGCCGTCCATGCACTTTTTTTTGTATCTTTCCCAAGTTTTTCATTAATCCATATTTTTCCTGATGGGTGTTTTGGAGATTACTTGGATGTTTTGGCAGTTGGAAAGGTGAAACTTGAACATTTGCACTTCATTTCAGTACCACATCATATTTTTTTTGTTTATACACATTTAGGATACTCTCCTTTTATAATTGCCAGGTTATTATAATAAATGAACTATGATAAAGTTCCATTCAGGGGAGTTTCTTGCATAATAAATATGATTAGAGTGTAGTTTTCACTTTGATCTCCATATCCATTTTGATTTGTTGGCAACTCATATGGGTTATCTGGTTTCCAAGTTTCTTTTGGCCACCATCTTGCTATAGTTTGACACATATCAGATTCATCGGTTCACACTTCAGTTGAGAGATTATGTTTCTTGATCCGCATTGGCTCAGATTCTTCTCACTTTGAAGGCCATGTTTTTATGGTTAATGTTCTGGAGTCTATTTTTGGTACTCCTTCCCATGGAAGAGTTTCAGTCACAGTTTGGCATCGACATCAAGATACAAGACTTCCAGATTATGTCATCATCTCATCTACTGTTTCTTCACATATTCCAGGGTTGTTCTAGTTTATGATTTTTCTAGAGTTCTATGGCATCGGGTCTATTGTCACATTATCATGATTCCAGTTCTGGTTTCAGTTGTAGATAAAATTATCTTTCCTTGCTTGTTAGATTGTGGTTCCAGTGTTACTCCACAATGTTCTTCCAGTGCTTATTTACAGTAGTCATCTCATTGTAGGGGGGTTTTGTCCCATTGGGTTTTCCTTCTCTACCTCATCTTTGCATTTGTAAATGAGTACCTGATCAGGCCTTGTTGCTGGGACTCATATTTGCATAATAATTTGCTTCTCCCTAAGTTGCACTTATGGGGGGGTGTTGGTGTAATTAATTATTAATTACACTTTACATAAGTTTACTTAGGTAATTATTTAATTCCTAGGTTAATTAGTTGTCATCCTTATCTTGTTGAGCTATCTTGTTGCTCAAGATAAGATTAGGGTTATGCATATTTTCTTTTATACAGAAAATCATTATCATGTAATTATTGAATTCTCAAATATTATTATGTTGCACATTCTTTTGCAACCTCTCTTCTTTTTCTGATTTTCTCTTCTGTGGAAGGTATTTTTAGTTTGCAAATCTGATCTTGGTTTCTAACAGTGGGCAACTGGTGTCTTCAAAGATGCTACACAGGAAGAGCTTGAACTAATCTAGTGCATGGTATTGAAGACTGATGGTGATGAAATGAATTTCCAAATCAATGGAAGGAGGGTCATGGTCTACTACCCTTCACTGATCCAAACAAATTATTTTCAGATCTACCATCCAACGAACCAAAATTGTTGGTTTTTGGGGGCATGGAGATATGCAGGGAACTAGTAATAAAAAATATTAGAATAATGATAAATGGGGCCTCTTAAGGGGTTGTATGGTTCCCATAGACTTATCATCAATGCTCTGCCTTTGGTGTCAATACAACTTACAAGCTACACAAAGATTAGAATGTGACAAGAGAAAGTAATTTTTCCCAACTCCACATAGAATCTTAGCTGTAAACACCAGATATTTCCTACAAATATAATTTTATACCACAATGGTAGATTGGAAAAGGGAATATTGGAACTTTGCTAAAAAATTTATACCTCAATGGTATATTTCTAAAGGGCGGATTGGCCCTTTGCTAATTTCTTTTCAAATTTTTATAACTTTTCCGTATAATGTGCACAATGACCAAAAAATTGATAAAATGAAGGGTACTTTTTTGTTTCTTGATAATTCTAAATGTAATGGTACTATTCATTTATCTCTATGTCACTTCTTTTATAAGGATATGTGCAAGAATCACCTTGATGTTGTTGTGCCTATAACACACACGACCCATTCAAAATGGGGACCCTCTCTTTTTTCCTTCGTTGCGTCACTTTTTTCCTTTGTCTAGTTTTGAATTCCCCCTAATTTTGAGCTCCAAGTGGTCAAAGAGGTCCAAAGTCATCATCTTTAGTTGACCAAGGTTCACCACCCAAAATTTTTCCCAGTCCTTAGCCTCTACAAGGTTTCCTTGGTAGGTGTCCCATAGGCTTTCAAACTAGCATTCTTTGACTCCTGTGGGTCCTCCCTTGTGTGCTTCCCTTTACACATGGTGGTCCTTCCTTCACTATTTTTCTGATGGCTGACACCTGACGTTGGCCCACATGATAGGTCCCACACCTATCATGGTCATCCTTTTTGCCACCCATCTGATGACAACTCCTAGGGTTCCACCCACACTAAGGGACCTGACTTTCCCATCATTGTTCCTTTTGAAACCCGCACCTGGCTACCCCATCAGATGTCATACAAGAAATAAATGTGGGTCATTAATAAAAAATTTCCTATAAATAGGAGGGATGACTTGTCATTTTCACTGACACAAGTGAGAGAATTGTTAGAGCTCAAACAACCGCCACCTCATCCATACCCACACAACTACCCAACTCATCTCCAATTTTTTGTTCATCAAACTCATCGAGATTCCTAGGTATGTTTGTCACCACCTGTCCAAAAGTGTCCTTTAAAATGAGTTTCTAAACTTAATTGAAAATTTTGAGGAAAACTTGAAAACTCCTTTAGGCCACTGATTCACTGTGAAAATCCATGCAAACCCACTTAAACATTTCTCAAAAATCAATCAAATTCAGCCTCTAAATGCCATGTATAACTTCACCTCTCCATGACCATTCTTCACCAGGGCCTTGAGACCTATGCAGCCCACAAGCCCTTCACTCTTGCTCGAAATGACTTTCAAACAAAACTAGTGCAACCTTGCATGTCCACTCTTGCATACTTTCACATGCAAGTGGACACCCTCACTTTTCCGTGCTCAAAGTTTGAATGACATAAACTTGAGTTAAACTTTAAATCTCGAAGCCCACATGGTTCTGCCATTCCAGACCATCGTATGAAGGCCACCCCTTCTTGGTCATCATTTTGAAATGGTCACCTCCTCCCAACCTTCCACATCTCAGAACCCAATGAGACTATTTCTATTGAATGATAAAACACCAAGGTCTCCTCCTATAGGTCTCTCCTTGCATACTTTCGTCCACCCTCCACCATCATTTCACATGCATCTCTTGCGTAGTGATACCCTTGCATCTACCTAAACCATAGACTCTACGGCCTTGCTTATCGGCCCTACCTTGAGCTCTAAAAACAAAATGCTAAGTCCTAAGTTCTTACAGACCAAGTCATGTGGGAGTCTGTTCGCGGACCACCCTGCCCTCATCGCCATTTAAGAATAGCCAAAGACCTATTTCGGTTTGCCCTGCAAACTCTGACCTCATTGTCTCCTTTTAAGGCTTCAGCTTGAAAATGGCTAAGTTCAAGTGCATTATAGGACTTCCTTTGTAGGCCACCACCTACAACCTGCCATCGTCTAGTTTCCATTCAACAATGACCTAACCCACCTTCCTTTTGTATTGTAGAGCCTGATTTCTTCTATGACATTGAAGTTCTTGATAATGAAATAAGCTAATGCTGACATCTTTTGTTGATTAATGATATCAAGTTTCCACAATCCATGTTATAACTCAGTATTTTTTTTGGATGAAAAATTTTGAACACAATCAAATCCAAAAACAATAATGAGTTATCTTTTGTGGACCTGATGGTGCGGGTCACCTCCTATGAGTTGTTGTCCCATGTACGCCATCCCTGAATGGCCATCTATCAACACCCTCCTACTGACCCCTTCCCACAAATTTTGAAGAATCCAAAACTCAAAGGCATAAACTAAGATCATCCAAGGCAAATGTGGCCCTCGCCATACATGATTCTCCTTGTAGGTTTCCATCCTATGACAGTCATTCCTCAACATTGAAGCTCTAAATATTCGAGGTACCCTCTTCTTCTGCACCCTTTCAGCTCACATGAGTGAAGTAACTAGTTGAAGACCTCGAAAACCTCATTGATGATTTCCTAACATATTTAATGTCCAAAATCCAAGGTGGAATTCTAAGTGCGGGTGGTCGTTTGTGGGCTGCCATACTCCCAATGTCATTTCCTTTTTGCCTTCTCTGAATGGTTGTCAGCCTAGGGAAACCTGCATCCCTTGGCCTGCATTTTTAGGATTGGCCCTAATGAATTCCAAATGATGAATGATAATGAACTTTATGATCTTTAAGAGATGAATTACTTGATCAAGCCTTCACTTTGTAGGACTTCACTAACATTTCCTTGGTTTTATATGATTATGTTTACTTTGCCCTTGTTTGTAGGATTTATGGAATTTTCTATGGGCACATCAAGAAAGTCTATAGAGAAGGGAAAGGGAAAGAAACCCACCAAAGCACCGATAGGAAAGGAGGAGAAATTTAGATGATGTATTAGTTCCACAGGGTGGAAATCACCTGCAAGGTCACCTCAATGTGGGATTCAATATTAGATACCAACTTGGGACAAATGGACATAGATGAATTTAGAAAAAGGATCACAAGCAACCCCATCACTAAAAATGCATAGAAGATATGAAAGAACGGTCTAGCCAAGGTAGTTGGCTTCCCACCTATGCTTGTAGCTCTAGAGCTTGTTATGGCATGCAAAGAGTGATACCATAGTGGTAACAGAAAAATCATAGATGATGAGGGTAGGGTGTTGGTAGACTTGTCTACTTGGTCCATGGGCGATACTTTTCATATCCCAACATTCAACCCCATGGAGGAAACAAAGAAGGGATACGCCTAGATCATGTGGAAAGTCGATCCCCTAGAATGTAGGAAGCTAACTAATCAACATTGGTTGAAAGAGAAGAAGGGTAGTGTCACCAAGGTACCACATGAGATTTTTAGAAGTAACTTCCATGAAGAGTACTATGATTTGTCACTCTACTGAGCAGGGTAATGGACCTCCCTAGTTCAACCTTCTTCCAAAGAGTGGATGTTCTATTTTATTGAAGATATTATTTATGGAAAACTAAAATTCCATTGGGCCAAGATCATCAATGAAAACCTCCAAGAAAAGTATTGTTCATGAAGAAAACTTCACAATTCTACATGACCTCCTATCTGGTATACCTACTAGTAGATGCATTCCCATACAAAGGCATCTTTGTTGCATGAAATTTGAATCTAGGAAGTAGAGAGCTCAAAGTATATGACTATTACCCATAGCTATAGTATAGGAATTTCAAAAGGGAGTACCAAAGGGTGAATGATGCATTCATCAGGCATATGATCTGACTCCTTGGAGGAGATTTTTAGAGAAGGGTTTCACATAGTTCCTTCACATTAATTCAAAGGTTCAAGTTCTTGTTTATCCAGCTCTCAAAGTTCACATACATCAAAATGGAGGGTTTCTCTAAAAGACCTTACAAGATTCCTTGGTACCCTAATGATAGAATGATCTTACTGGAAGTTTCCCAGTAGCTAGAAAATGCTCACACTCTATTGAGTGATAAACATCGGGAAAGGATTCCATACCCTCTCACATTTGGACAAGGAATCTATTCTATCCATGTAGCCCAGTGCGTGAAGTACTCAGAAAAGGAAATAGTCGAGTACCATCTGGACCTCCACACTACCTGACCAAGGATGGACCCCTACAACAAATTGAAGAAGTTGGTCAAGAAGTAGTATGTCTACTTGCCACACATAGAATATTATTTGGGCCAATTTCCAAGATGAAAAGGAGGTGAGAATGAGGCATTACATGAGGATGATATCCCATTTTGTGCAGAAAATGAACCTGTTCTTAGTACCTACCCAGATAGTGGAATAAGAGGACACCATTCTTGATGAAAGGTTTGATGTTGTGGCCAAGTTTCCATTGCTACTAATTGATTGGGATGAGGAAGAGGCCAATGACCTTGACATTGTTACAAGGCCCATAGAGAACCGAACAAGATAGTGGGTGGATTCTCAAATCACCCAACTAAATGCATAGGGTTCCATGCTAACATATGGTGAGCTCATAGACAAGATAAAAAGAAAAAAAATAGTAGAGTAGTTGTTGCCCCAACAAAGGAAACTCTAAAATATCCTTTGGAAACAAGATCTAGGAAAAGGAAAGATGTGTCTAAGTTCTAGCCCAAATAAAATGTTTATACATAAAAGGCCTCAAAGGGGGAATCTTCAAAGAAGGCCAATAAATCTAGAGGATTCAATGAGATGCCCACCATCAAGGAGGATCCTCAACATGAGGGAGAGGAAGAGGTTGAGCAATCGAAGTCACTACTTGCTACCTCTGCTCCCATCATTACCACTGTCACTACCACTCCATCACCTCTCACATCTCAAGAACTTCCCATTTACTCTCTACTACTATGGACATCTTTTTTGACCTTTCTTCCACCTCACTGATGGCCTTGATCGTGGTATTAGACTCCTCTTCAGCCATGACATCCCTATTGTCATTTTCCTCACTACCCCCACCATTTCCTACCCTCTCTATTGTAGTATCTTCAATTTCCCTAATCACTATGCCTCCCCTCACCTTTCCTGAGGCATTTTCCAAGTACATGCCAGGAATTCCATCCAAGATTTCTCTAGTTATAATGAACCCCACTCTCCAAGCTATAATTTCCCAAATTGTTGTTGGTCTTTTGATCTCTCCTCCACTCGTAGATCCACCAAGGATGAAAGAAACCATGTAAATATCATAAGAAATGGAGAAACGACAGAGGGAGGTCACCAAAGGAATAATGCAAGAATCAGAGGATCCTTTCAAGGATGACTATTTCAAATAACCTGATGGAATAGTAGGCATGAGTATGGACAAGGTGGTGACTGAGGAGGAGAAGTCACAATTTTTGGAGGAGGATGTTGAAGCTCTTAATGCAAAGTACATCATAGAGACCTCTAATCAAAAGCTTGAGGAAGATCTATCCCAACATCTCAAGGATATTAGAGAAGAAGTTGAATCCGAAATGAAGCCTTCCAAGGAGAAGAAAGAGAACACTAAAGTCAACATGGATATACTCAAAGAGCCTCCACTAGTTGGGAAAGACAAAGGCCCTATTCAAGAATAAGAGGTACCACTAGAGGAAGAAGAAGGAGAAAAAGAAGAAAATAGGGAAGAATATTCTCCTAAGAAGATTCTCCTAAGAAGATCCTTGACCTAAAATACCATGAAGAGTTAGAACACGAAGTATAAAGGGCACCTCATATAGAGATCAAGTTTCTAAGGAGAATGTAGCCCCCATTGAGTGAGAATGGAAAATGAATAGACACATTGAAGAATTTGATGAGGAGGAAGAAAGAACTAAGCAAGAAGCTCTAGGCCATGAAGAGAAACTACCCCAACATAAGAGAAAACTAGAAGGTGATCATGAATCACCGAAAGGGGAAACTTCGATGCCATATTGGCTCGAGAAGCAACTACAGAAGAAAACCTCAGCCCTCATTAATCCAAAGTATCAACTTGAGGATATACTTGCTAGAGTGCAAACAAGGACAAAAAAAGAAAAGAAGCTAAGGGTACGATCTTGCATCATTATTGATGCATCAAGATCAAGGATTGTGTAGATCGCCACCCTAGTGACAAAAAAAGAAGAGAGGGTCAACTATAGCATCTCCACCATCAACTTGGGCTCTGCTACAAGAGAGTATAAGATTGACGAATTCCAACGATCAGTGGCCACGATAGTGGAATAGATGAACAAAGATCAATCCTCTAAGGAGGATTTTAAGGAACAAGTGGTGGACCTTAGGGCCTATATCCAATAATGGATGCCACTAGAAGAAGAAACTCCAACTACATCTCCTAAACCCCAACTCCTCTCCCAGGAAGAACTCTCTAAGATCAAAAAGATGAATTAAACCAAGGTTATTGCAGATTGGTTCAAATGAGTGCTCTATAATGGTGATATGGGAATAGGCCATGCTATCCAAAAAACTACTAAATTTTGAGAGGTGCAGAAGTAGTTGGAGGGTATAGAAAATATTTTTCACTGATTCACTGAGCTATACAAGATTACCTATCCTAAGCTCGAGGCCATCCTCAAAATGCTTGAGAAGACATGGTAGAAGGAGTTATCCCTTGTAAAAGATGATCATTGGCTAGTGGAAACATGGAAGATGGGCCTAGATCATAGGAGGGACATCTTGGAGTAAGTGCTACATGAAGTTGAGCTCGACCTCAAATGGGTCAAAGAACATAGGATGGACAATGAGGAGTACCTAAAGTTAATGACATATTATGATATGCCTACTATGGAACTGGACCCAGAGAAGATCATACCATACTTCCACAAGAATATAGAGCAACGGGTAGAAGATTCACAAATGCCAAACTTCATGGTTTTTTCTACAAGTGCCTTCATCCAATCAAAATAGGTGATTAAGGCCACACCAAAATGCACAAAGGACTAGGAGCTAATCACTAGTAGATCCCAGAAGCTAACCTTCCAAGTTCTTCAATATGATATTATGGAGTGGAATAAGCTTCAGGCACTGACTGGAAAATTCATGGAGTATGCCACCCTTCAGAAGAATGAAGGAAAGCTAGTGATAGATGATGAGTTCCAGATAGTATAAGCTGAAAAAGGAAGGTAGTTGCTAGAGGAAAAAACTGCTATAGTGTTAGGGTACTATAAGACGAAATAGAGAAAGAGACAAAATTGTATTTTATATTAGTAAATTTCTGGGATAGATGAAACCCTAATGTAAAATTAATCTTGGCCACACAATGAGAGTAAATCCTAGACATTCATTTCACTTTTGGAAAACTATAAATATGGGGTCCCCTCTCATTTTCAAGAGAGAGTTGAGTTGTTGTAAGGAAATTCTATAGAAATTTTAATAGAATTTCATTTCTTTGGGTGGATTCTTTTGTTTCTCACATGTTGCATGATTCTTCTCCTCATATTTGATAGATTTAGATAGCTTTAGCTTGTTGTTCTAACTCTTTTCAAGTAGCTCTAGTAGTTTAGTTGATGTTGTCCATTGATCTTGAAGAATGCTATTGTGTTGATGCTTTCCATGTTCATGATTTTTGTTGGTTATTGATGATAAATAGTAGTGTAAAGCTATTCTGAACACCAATCCATTGTTGCACTTAAAACTCATCTTTTATTCATGCTTTATGGTGAATGAATAGCTGAAATCTGCAAACCCTAGAAGATAGCACTAGTTTCATGAGACTGTATGATATTTGGTTAAATGGAACTTAGTTATAGGAAGGTTGTCCACTGTAGCATCCCCCATTATCACTATTCATTAGTATTTGGATGTCTAGGAACTCTTACCTCCCTTTTCCCTTTTGACCTTTCTTTGAAATAGTAGTTTAGGCCAAGTTCCATCATCATTGTAAAGCTAAATTTAATGTTGCACATAGAGTTTTAGACTGTTTTTTTGAATTTGCAGAAATTACATGTAACTCTTAAAATCTCATAAACTCCATTCGAAGATCGAATCTCCTTCCAACTTAAAAATTGTCCATGCCCTTTGTGATTACTAGCAAATCACATCAGTCCACTAAGTTTTTTTTGCAAGTCATGACCTGACACCCGAGAGACCTTGGGGTAATTTTCTACAACTTGTGTGTAGGAAGTTTCCTTTCAAGAGAGGTAGTGCACTTGTGTGCTTCCTATGTTAAGAAGTGCAAAAACACACATCAACAAAACTAGTGCTAGAAGGAGGGCCTCCCTTTTGTTAAGCTGGATCAAATTAGATCCTTCTCTCCTGAGAGGTTCCAAAGAGTGTTGAGATCTACACCCAACAAAGGGTAATTCCAAGAGCTACCACCCCCTACCAAGACTAAGAGAGCTAAAAGAGGGGAAGCATCAGTCTCAACCTCATCCACTCCATCCACTTCAGCTCCATCCTCACCTCTTCCTTCCATCCATCTACTCCACACTTTCCCTCCCTTTCTAGCACCTACTTCCTCTTCTCAGCCACTCCAAACTACCCTCCATCTATCCATCTCCCATAGCTAAGGCACTATTCTTACCCTAGTGCATATAGTCCAAGGTGCTCCATCAAGTGTTTCTAATCCTTTACAACCCCAAGTTACTATTGGACAATAATCACTACCTCCACCTCCCTCCATGGCCTGGATGGGTAATAATCCTTCTCCTATGTCCTTCAATGATTATCATGACATGCCAAAGAACCTAGAGGGATTTTGCATGAAGTTTCATCCTTGTGATCCACAGAGGATAGTAGAAGAACATATCAAGATCTTTCAAACAACATTGAAGGAGATGCAAATCAATCATGAAGATGTGGCTTTTCAAAATTTTCCTTACTCCCTGGGGGAAGAGGACTTCTCTGGGTACATCAACTTGCTGAATGGATCCATCACCTCTTGGAATCTATTAAAGATTTCCTTCTTGAAAAAATACAAGATTCCAATCAGCCCCTCTGAATTATATCAGAAATTCATGTCCATTCGAAGAGAAATCAATGAACCAATTAGGTTCTTCAATGATTGGTTTCATTGTGCATACATGATATTGCAAGCTCCACATGTGGTTGATAACCCCTCTATTCGGTTGGTCTATTATACTACCTTAGACAACCTCATAGCTACACTGGTAAAAAGAAAGTACCCACCACCCACTAGGCTAGTAGACACCTATGCAGAGGTAGTCATGGAAAGTACTGATTTGGGACAAAATATTTCTAGTCTGCTACCCTCCTGGGGCCAATCTATCATCTAATGCAAGTTCAAGGACTTACCCAAGCCTTGGCACATTAGATCCAGTCATGAATCAAGTTCCACAATTACCGATGGTTCTGCATCCGAGACAACCATTGAATTAGGCACCTCCTATGCCTCAATACCTGTAGCCACAACAACAACAATTTTATCCTCAACAATCTCAAGTTCTTGCATACCTACAAGGACCTGAGTTTCAGCCTGTCCAGCAAAAAAAACTAGCAGTACAACTAGTTTTCCTTCAAAATCAAGCACCTTAACTAAATAACACACAAAAGGATCATATAGATGAATTGAAAAAGATCATCAAGAAGATGTCAATAGAAATGATGCACCCAAGGAATCAGAACAATTAGCTGCAAGCCTCTCAAAGAAGCATCTAGGCCAACCTCAACCGAGAAAATAGAGACAATTGTGATGTTGGTCCTTCCTTAGGGAAGAATTATGAGAGAGGACAAGGTTCCAATCAAAGCTTTGAAATGAGGCCTTCACAAAGACATAACCAAACATTGAATACAAGGCCAAACAATGGAGGCATTCCCACTCCTCTTGATCAGCTGACCAATGTAGATAAATGAACAAGTGGGGTGTATTTAGCAGAGGAAGCCTTGCCTGGATGGTGCCAAATTAACAAAACAAATAGGCATTCTGAATTGGATTGCCCAAAATTCCAAACAGCCATAGAAATTTTTCAAGTGAACCTTCAAAATGTTGTGGATGGTGTGGTTGTAGAGATATAGTCCCATCCAAATAGTATGATTCCTCAATGCTTATGATCAATCAAGCTCCCTTCTTGCAAAGTGAAATCAATGCACCTAAAAAGGAGACCATTTCTCCAAAAGATGAAGAAGAAAAATAGGTAAATAATCAAGACTCTTTATCCTAGCTTTTCACTTCAATAGATGAGGAGGAGTCATGTGAGAACAATGTTCAAATATTCCACCAAAGGGAAACCCTTTATAATTTGAGGAATAGGCAAGTACGAGGTCCTTTTACAACCTCTACACTACCCAATAACTTCAACACTTTTCCTAACCCAAATGCTAGCAACAACCTAGGCTACCCCCATGTGCCCACTCAATACTTTAATAAAACTAGGCAATCAAATCAAACCCAAAACTAGTCTACTAGCTCCTCTCAAGGTAAATGCTTTGAAGTTGAAATTGAGAAAATGGGTGAATATGTAGCTAAAGAACTTAAGAAGGTCAAAATTAGTCTATCAGCCTTCAAATGTCTGAGGGTTGCTATAGTAAAGAATGCTTTCTTTAGAAAGTTTAATGGTACTTCCTCCTTTAGAACAATACAAGAGGTTCCTACCAAAAGGGTTTCCTTTGATGAACCATAGAACAAGCCAGTAATCAAGGAGATTCTAGGAAAGAAAACGGATGCACCCTCAAATCAACAAATAAGTAAACAACCTGCTAAGGATCAAAGTCAAACAAAAACTAAGGAAAAGGCTAATGATAAATATAAAACTCAAGTAGCCTAGGTAAAAATGCCTATGGGCCTATTCCAAGGGAAGCTAGAAACACTGCCTTTCCTAACTACCATTAGAATATTTGGGAAGAACCTGCACAACTACCTACTTAATTCAGGAGCATCGACCAATGTTATGCCTTTTGTTGTATGCAAAGCTTTGGGAATAGTCCCAACTCCCTCCCAACAGAAGGTGACTCAGTTGAAAAAAACAAAAGTGAACATAGTTGGTGAGATCAATAGGATACCTATGTAGATTGCTACTAACCCAAGGGTGCAACAAGTCATCAACATTCAAGTTCTAAATATCCTAGACACATATGGTATAATACTAGGAAGAGACTTCACTCGGGCATTAAATTGATACAATGCAACCAAATTTTCTCACTTATGGCTACCATGGAAAGGGCTCCTGAACCATATCAGCATTGACCACAAGCCACACATGATGTTTATGATTACATAGTACAAGAAAAATGAGGTTTTTTTCACCAAAATAGAGTTGGGAAACTATTGTCCTATGGATTATCAAGAAGAACCAAAGTCTCAAGAAGAGGAGGCGACTGAAGAAGTCCTTGTGTTATGCAGACCTCTTGCTAACTTATCATACACACCTTAGAGCATAGAAATGTTGATTGAATCAGATGATGAAGAATACTATGAGGATGGTAATCTAGGATTATTGGATGGATTCCAGGATTACATGGAAAAATGTGTGCAAGATTAGCTTAGTTTAGGAGTGAGAATGGACTTTCAGGAGCTTCTATTACCTAGTTGGTGTTGGGTAGATAATGCTACCCACTTAGAATTTGAGTGTTGTTTGTGCCAAATAGTAGTTATGTATATAAGAGGAAAACTTACACCAAAAGAGGAAATCCAAATAGAACAACTGAACCAATGCCACGTTGAATCCTTGCCTTCACTTAAAGATGCTAAAGCAAGTGACCAACCAAGAGAAGAGATGTGCTCTATTGACTCTAAGGCCCAAGGATCCTCTAATTTTTGGATGCTACACTTTGACGAGTCCAAGTCCAAGCAAGGAGAAAGAGCTGGATTCAAGCTTATTAGCCCTACAAGTATAACATACTTGCTACTCATAAACTCTAATTTTATTGCATGAACAATGTAGTGGAATATGAAGCATTAGTCCATGGTATCTTGATGGATTTAAGGAAATTAAGATGTTGCAGGTCTTTGGTGACTTGGAATTAGTGGTAAAACAAGTAAGAAAATTATATTTTGACCATGATAGGAGACTAAAAAATTATAGGCATAAAGTCTAGGATCTCATAGAGGGCCTAGATGTGTTTAACATCTAGTTGATCCCTCACTCCAAGAATCATACTACTGATGCCTTGGCTCAAGCCGCTAGTACCCTCCATCCCCTTTCCTTATCTGAGTTGAGGAAATTTACAGTTGAGCTCACTTCCACTCCACTGGTGATATATAACATTACCAACTTCCAAGTATTTAATTATGATAAACATATCTTGGATTTCATCACAAGCTCTAATGTGTTTGCTACTCAGATAATTGATGAAGCAGAGCCCAAAGAGGTTGAATTAGATATAGAGGGAGTCATCAATCTCAAGAAAAATATGATACATATAGGAATGGTTTAACTTGAGAAGATATTTAACTTAGATCAGATAAGAGATCAGGATCAACAAACAAAGAAGGGTTCCATTGATAACCAGTGTGATACTCACAACTTAGGCACTGATGAAGAAGTTAAGAATGTATTCATTGGTAAAATGTGCATGCCAGAAGAAAATAAAGGGATCATTGATTCCTTACACAAGTACCATGATGTGGTTTCTTAGAGCTACAAGGATTTAAAGACATGTGACACTTTGATCATCATGCACACCATCCCTCTCAAGCCAGATGTCAAAACTTTCTGAAAGCAAAAGTTCCCAATTAATGCATTGCTAGAACCCATCATTTATAAGGAATTCCAAAAGTTGCTATCTGCCAGAATCATATTCCCAATTACGCACTCCATGTGGGTGGAAAACTTGGTCCTAGTCAGGAAAAAGAATGAAGAAATTATATTATGCATAGACTTCAATAACTTGAATAAAGGTTCAGAGAAAGAAACCTACCTACTACCTTCATTAGATGAAGTGTTGAAAATAGTTAATGGATCTCAGATGATGTCTTTCTTTGATGGATACTCTGGTTATAATTAGGTAATGGTACAATATGAAGATAGACATAAGACAACATTAACCACAAAATGGGGAACCTTTGCATACTTGAGAATGTCATTTGGACTAATCAATGCTAGCACAACATTCCAACATGCCATGGATATTTCTTTCAAAGATCTAATTGGAAAATGCATCATCATCTACATGGATTATCTTACAGTGTTTTCAAAGAAAAGAGATCATGTTTCTAATTTATGTAAAGTCTTCCAGAAGTGTAGAGAATTTGGAATATCCTTGAACCTGAAGAAATGTATCTTTGGAGTTGTGGAAGACAAGATACTTGGATGTGTGATTCCAGAGAGGGGAATTCAAATAGATCCTGAACACATTTGAACCATTTTGAAAATTCAGCTTCCATGCAGCAAGAAGGAGGTGAAATCCTTCTTTGGAAAGATCAATTTTGTTAGGAAGTTTATCATTGGCTTCATTGAAATAGTCAAGCCACTTAATGCTATGTTAAAGTAGGATGCCAAAATTTGAATGGAATCTAAAAGCCAAGCACAGTTTTGAAGAAATCAAGAAAGCAATTATTGATTCACTAGTATTGATCAGTCTAGATTACCTGAAGTCATTTTACATCTACTCATTTGCTTTAGATCACTCTTGTGCTAGCATATTGACATAGAAAAATGATGAAGGGAGTGAATAACTAATTGCCTTCATGAGTTCTTTGTTGAAGGATGCCAAGTTGAGACACCATAATGTTGAAAGGAAAGCATACACCTTGTTCAGAGGAGTTAAGAAATTTTTGCACTACATCTTATGGAACAAGGTGTTTGCAACTATGCTTGACCAAATAGTTAAGACTCTTCTAATGTAGAATGAGTCAGGAGAAAGGAGAGCCAAATGCGTTACTTTGTTATAGGAGTATGACATTGAAATTCATCCCATGAAGTTGGTCCAAGGGCATGCCCTCACACAAATGACAGCTGAAACACTAGCCAAAGCTAGACCCGAGCTCATTGTGCAACAGTATGAACTAGAGGATGTTTCGCTAAGAGAGTGGTATGATGACATTGTTTACTATCTTCTAAACAACAAGTTCATATCCCAGCTATAGGAAGTCCAAAAAAGAGCTTTGAGGCTAAAATATAGTAGTTACATGTTGCAAGGATCCATATTGTACAAGCATAACCATAAAGGGATTTACCTTAGATGCCTTGGATAAGAGGAAGTAGCTAGTGAACTAAAGGAATTTCATGATAAATTTGGCACTAGCCACAAATCTATCCCTTCAAATACCCACCAAATTATGTGGGTTGGGTGCTACTGCTCGATGGTGTTTAAGGATACACATAGTCATGTTAGGACTTTCCATGTTTTCCAAGTTACCGTCACCAGAGAAATAATTTTTTTATTTTGCTATAACCTATCTTGGAGGTAATACCATTTTCTCAATGGGGCCTCAACTTCATCGGTTCATTAATCCCACCATCCTCTATAGGCCACAAGTACATTCTAACCACATCTAATTATTGTACTAGATGGATAGAAGCAATAGCATGTAGGCAATGTACTAGTGAGGTGGTTGTGAATTTTCTTGAAATTTTTATTTTGAATCATTTTGGTTTCCCCTATTCTCTTATTTGTGATAATGATCCCACCTTTTCCTCACTAAAGTTTTCTAGTTGGGCCTTCGATTATGGAATTGCACTGAAATTTTCATCCAATTATTACCCTCAGGGAAATGGCCTAGCTAAATCAATGAACAAAAACTTGATAACTATTATTAAAAGGATGCTTGATAGAAACCCCAAAGACTGACACACCTAGCCGTGTTTTTCCCTCTTGGTAGATCATACATTCCATAAGGATTCCCTGGGTGATTCCCCATTCCACCTTATTTATGGTTTGCAACCTGTATTTCTCATTCACCTCAAGATTCCCACCCTCCAATTTCTCAACACCTACTATGAGGAGGGTGACCATCAAGAAGCTCGTTTGGATGAGTTACTACACTTAGAAGAGGTTGGTAGCTGAGCAATTGAAAAAAATTCTAAACACCAAGGCATAGTTAAAAGATGGTTTGATCATTAAGTGAAGGTCAAGGCCTTTAGGATTGTTTATTTGGTCCTTTGTTGGGACAAGGCCCATGAAAAGAAAGGGGAACATGAAAATTTTGACAGGATTTGGCTTGGCCCCTTTCAAATTTTAGAAATAT
This sequence comes from Sequoia sempervirens, assembly GCA_007258455.2. Lineage (NCBI taxonomy): Eukaryota > Viridiplantae > Streptophyta > Pinopsida > Cupressales > Cupressaceae > Sequoia > Sequoia sempervirens. The sequence continues at coordinate 7,010 of VDFB02355527.1, read as the reverse complement.
TAGGAGATGATGCCTTTCACCTCAAGATGCTCACTAGAGAGGATGTCTCATTGCCTGTCAAGAGATAGCACCTCAAACATTATTTCCTTTCCTGAGCTTTCCAATCTCATTCGTGTATATAGTTTTATATTGGTTAGCTTATATTTCCTTTTTCTTTTTTGTTGCACCATTGTTTCATTTTTCTCGCCTTCCTAACTAATTTTGTTCTTGTTGAGGGTGTTTTCTCTTGTTCTTAATGCAGTGGCCATGCTTGGTATATCAGCTAGCTTACTTTGTTTCCCACTCCTACTTGTTCTTTGGATAAATCTTCATTCATAATCATTGAATTCTAACCACTTCCATGAAGAGGTTTCCTTATTTGAACTTTTACTTGACATAGGATTCAACCCTTGGTTGAATATTTTTACACTTATCTCAAATCGCACATGACAATACACTTTAATGTTTCTAAAGAACTGACAATGATTGTTATGAGGTCTCAATGAGAGAAAATATTAAGTTTTCTCTAGTGACCACTATGATGCCAAACCCATGATAAGCTTTGATGCTTACATAGTTGAGCAAAAAAAATGTACTAAAAGAAAATCTCATGAAGAAAGAGGAAAAGAAAAGGAAGTATTAAATAAGCAACTATGTGGGTTTGCGAGGAACTCTATCAGGGCTATGGATGCCTGGATGGCAATAGAGCAATGTTCATCAAGTCATAATAATAACTCCATTAGGGATATGGATGCCTGACTAGTAGCGGAGCAATGTCTAGGTTAATTTTAGGGTTAGACAATTTACACGACTTTCCTAAATCAATTCATAACTGTTTGTTATGTTTTCTGAAGTAAGGGAATGAACTCACCCTGCACACACTTCTGAGATACTCTCATGACTTGATTCAGCTAAGGATCCCATCCTCCTTCATGTTTGTTAGTCCCCTTAGGGAAACTGGATTCTTGTCAACAAAACTAGAGATTCTAGGTTTTGAATGAGCATTTACTCTTAGAACACTTGAGAATGTTCTCCTATCAGAGTCACCATTTGTTTTTCCTATAACACAGACACCCCATTTAGAATGGGACCCTCTCTTTTAACCTTCACCAGGTCACAATTTTCCTTTGCCTCATTTTGTGTGCCCACCAATTTTGAGCTCCAAGTGGTCAAAGAGGTCCAAAGTCATCATCTTTAGTCGACCAAGGTTCACCACCCAAAATTTTTCCTAGTCCTTAGCCTCTACAGGATTTCCTTGGCAAGTTTTCCTTTAGTCTTTCAAACTAGTATCCTTTGACTTGTGTGGGTCCACCCTTGCAGGCTTCCCTTTGTGCACGGAAACCCTTCCTTTCCTATTTTACCGATGGTTGGGTATGTGCATGATCATGATGGGCCAAAAAGTGGTAATATGATGGGTATGTGGCTGATGACTATTTTTTTACCAAAAATTGATGAAACGAAAAGGGTTTTTAAAGGAGATTCTCAGATTTCCACCTATATAAATTATGCTTTACTTTGAATTTAATAAGTAATTATTATTCATTTTCTATTCAAATTACGACTAAAGTCCTAATTGATAGGATGATTGAAAAACATCTATAGCTTTGAAACGGTATCACATTTTTTGAATCCAAAACATGTGTCACATTCTATGCTTTGCATACTATAGGATTACAAAAAGAAAAATTGAATTTCAAGAAGTTTTGACCAATTTAAGGTGGTCAGACATACCATAAAAATCATAATTAATTATTTATTTGGAAAAAAACTACAAAAAAATATGCATCACATCAGGGCATGAGTCGTCTACTTATATCTAAAATCTTATTAAAAAATATTATCATTTTATTGTGGTTAGGGTGGTCAGATAGACACCTACTTCTTATTTTTCCCCTGAAATCTAAGTACCACTACATTGAAATTTCAAATTTTCACCAAATAGATTTTTAGTTTTTTTAAACAAACCTAGTAGTTTAGAAACTACATTAAATTTTCTAGAGATTCTATTCTTTCATATTTTTGAAATAATATAGATAACTTATTCAAATTTTTATGTCAAGTTTCCTAACTCTGATTTTTCTGAATTTTTTGGCACTTAAGGGCCTATTTTTTTTATGATGATCCTACACATACCCAGCTAGCACTTGATGTCGACCCACATGGTGGGTCCTGCACCCACTGTGGTCATCCTTTTCAACCACCCATTGAACAACAACTCCAAGGGTTCCACCTGCTCTATGGGACTTGACTTTCCTGCCACTGTTCCTTTTGAAACCCTCACCTAGCTACCTCGTTGGCCATCGTAAAAGCAATAAATGTGGGTCATTAATGTAAAATTTCCCATAAATAGGAGGATCAACCTGCCATTTTCACTAACATAAGTCAAAGGATTGTTAGAGATCAAATAGCCATTGCCTCCACTACGCCCGCATGACCTCCCAACCAATCCCTAGTGTTGCATTCATCAAACTCATCAGGATTCCCAAGTATTTCTACCATCGCCCAACCAAAAGCATCCTTTAAAATGAGTTTCTAAATTTAATTGAAAATTTTGAGGAAAAGTTGAAAAATCCTTTAGGCAGCCAATTCACTACAAAAATCCATGCAAACCCACTTAAACATTTCTCAAAAATAAATCAAATTCAGCCTCCAAAGACCATGTGGAACTTCACCTCTCTAAGAGTGTTCTTCACCAGGGCCTTGAGCCCTATGCGGCCCACAAACCCTTTGCTACCGCTTGAAATAACTTAAAAAAAAAACCAATGCAACCCTGAGTGTTTGCTCTTGCAGACTTTTGTATGCGGGCAGACACCCTCCCTTTGCATTGCTCAAAGTTTGAATGACATAAACTTGGGTTAAACTTTAAAGCTAGAAGCCCATGCAGGTCCACCATTGTGGGCCGTCATATGTGAGCCACCCCTACATGGTCATCCTTTTGAAATGACCACCTCATCCAAGCATTCCACATCATAGAACTTGATGAGACTATTTTCGTTGAATGATAAAACAACAAGGTCTTTTCCAACGGGTCTCTCCTTGTGGACTTCCATCTGCCTTTGTTGTCATTTCACGCATCTCTCAAGCAGTGAAACCCTCACATCTATCCAAACCATGGACTTTGTGGTATTCCTTGTCAGCCCCGCCTTGAGCTCTCAAAAGAAAATGCTAAGTTTTCCTATGTTCTTGCGAACCAAGTTATGCGGAAGTCCATCCAAAGACTACCCTACCCTCATTTCCATTTGAGAACAACTGAAGACCTACATTATTCTTCCTTGTGGACTCTAACCTCATTGTCTCCTTTTAAGCCTTCAGCTTGAAAATGGCTAAGTTCAAATGCAATATTGGACTTCCTTTGTGGGCTGCCACCTACTACCCACCATCGTCTAGTTGTTGTTTAGCAATGGCTACAACCTACCTTCCTTTCGCATTGCTAAGATTGATTCCTTCTCCCACATCAAAGTTACCGACAATGAAATAAGCTAATGTCAACATCTTTTGAGGACCCGGTGGTGTAGGTTGCCTCCTGTTGGTCACTATCCCATGTTCACTATCCTTTAATGGTCATCTATCGATGACCTTCTGCACACCCTTTCCTGCAAATTTTGAAGACTCAAAAGGCATAAAATAATATCATCCAAGATGAATTTGGATCCACCATGCAGGATTCTCCTTGTTGGTTTCCATCTTGTCATAATCGTTCCTCAATGACGGAGCTCTTAACATCGAAGGTACCCTCTGCCTTTGTACCCTTTAAGCCTACATGAGTGAAGTAACTAGTTGAACACCTCCAAAACCTCTTGGATGATTGCATAACATACTTAATTCCCTAGATCCTCAACCAACCTCCAAACTCCAAGGTAGAATTCTAAGTGTGGGCGATCGTCTATGGGCCACCATGCTCCTAGTGCTGTTTCCTTTCCGCTTTCTTTAGATGACTTCCAACCCAAGGAAACCCACATCTCTAGATCCTCATTGCTATGATTGGCCCTAACGAATGTGAAATGATGAATGATAATGAACTTCATGATATTTAAGAGATGAATTACTAGATATAGCATTCGTTTTGTATGATTCCACTAAGATTTCCCTTATTTATATGATTATATTTACTCCACCTTTGTTTGCAACATTTATGGAATTTGTTGTGGGCACATAGAGATAGTCTATAGAGAAGGAAAAGGGAAAGAAAAATTCCAAAGCACTGAGGGGAAAAGAGGATAAATACCAAATGAGTTTACAAAAAGGATCACAAGCAACCCCATCATCAAAAATGCACAAAAGATCCAAAAGAGCAGTCTAGCCAAGGCAACTGGCTTCCCACATGTGCTCATAGCTCTAGAGCTTGTAATGGAATGCAAAGAGTGCTACCATAGTGGTAATAGAAAAATTATAGATCATGAGGGCAAGGTGTTAGAAGACTTTTCTACTTAGTCCATAGGCGATACTTTTCATATCCCAACATTCGACCCCATGGAGGAAACAGAGAAGGGATACACCGAGAACATGTGGAAAGCCAATCACCTAGCATGCAAGAAGCTAACAAACCAACATTGGTTGAAGGAGAAGATGGGTAGTACCACAGGATCTTTTTAGAAGCGACTTACATGAAGAGTACCTTGATCTCATCACTCCACTAAGTAGGGTAATGGGCCTCCCTAGTGTAGCCTTAAAAGAGTGGATGTTCTATTTTATTGAATAGATTATTTAAAAAAAAAAAAATCCATCAGACCAAGATGATCAGTGAAAACCTACACACATAGTTTATGACTGTGAAGAATACTTCACAATTCTACATGACCTCCTATCTCATCTACTTACTAGCAGAGTCGTTCCTATAGAAAGGCCTCTTTGTTGCACAAAATCTAAATCTAGGAAGTAGAGAGCTCAAAGTATATGACCATTATCCATAATTGTAGTACAGGAACTTCAAAAGGGAGTACCAAAGAGTGAATGATGCCTTCATTAGGAATATTATTAGACTCCTTGTAGGATATTTTCAAAGAAGGATCTCACATAGTTCTTTCACATTCATTCAAAGATTCAACTTCCTGTTTATCTAGTTCCCAATGTTCACGTATATCAAAATGGAGGGTTTCTCCAAAAGATCCTACAAGCTTCCCTAGTACCCTAATGACCGGATGATCTTACTGGAAGTCTCTTGATAGCTACAAATTGCTCACACTCTACTGGGTGATAATCATCAGGTAGTGACTCCATACCCTATCACATTTTCACAAGAAATGTATGCTATCCATGTGGCCCAGTGCATGGAGTACTCAGAAAAGGAAATAGTGGAGTACCATCTAGACCTCCACACTGCCTAACCAAGGATGGACCCCTATGGAAAATTGAAGAAGTTGGTCAGGAAGTAGTACACCCACTTTCCTCACATAGAATATTTTTGGGCCAATTTCCAAGATGACAAGGGGGTGAGAATGAGGTAATATGAGATTAATTTACCTGGTTTGTGTGGACAATCAACCTATTCATAATGGACTGGCTCAGATAGTGGAAGAAAGATCATCCCTCACGAAAGGTTTGAGATGTTGTATGACCTAATTATTTCCACTTAATTGATTGGGACAAGTCATGAGAAATCCAACAAGATCTGTAATGGGATGCTCTAAATCATCCAACTGAAGGCATAGGGTCACATATCATTATTATGTGAGTTTCATAGACAAGTTCAAAGAAAATGATAGTGGAAGAAACCTACCCTAATAGAGGAAACTCCAAATCTCCTCCCTGGAAACAGATCACTGAAGAGGAAAAGAGAGGGTGTTCCAAGTGCTGTGCCAAAACACAAAAAGTTTACATAGAAGCACAGAGGGGAATTAAGAAGGCCAGAAATCTAGGAGGATTTAAAAGATCTCTACCCATCATGGAGATATCAACAGATGAGGGAGAGGAAGGAGGTTGGAGCAACCAAGCCACTGGCACACTCTACCCCACTGCTATCACTACCACTGCACTCCACAACCTCTGGCATCTCTGTGATCCCATTTCTTCCTACTATGGACATCTTTGTCCACCTTGCTTCCACCTCACCGACTACCTCGATCATGGTATTAGAATCCTCTTCGTAAATGGCATCCCCATTTTCATTTTCCTTGCTACCCTCTCTACTATAGTATCTTCAATTTCCATGACCACTATGCATCCTCTTAGCTTGCCCGAGGCTTTTGCCAAGTACATGCTAGGAATGTCAATCAAGTTTTCTAGGGTTATAATGAACCCCACTGTCCAAGCTATAATCGACCAAATTTTTGCTAGTTTTTTTATCCCTCCTACACCCACTAGGCCACCAATGATGGAAGAAACCATGCAAATATTAGAAGAAATGGAGAAATGACAAAGGGAGGCTTCCAAAGGAATAATGGAAGAATTGGAGGATCCTTTCAAGGACGACTATTTCGAACACCTCGAAGGTAGAGTAGGCATGAGTGTGGACAAGGTGGCAACTGATGAGAAGAAGTCATAGTCTTTAGAGGAGGATGTTGAAGCTCTTAATGCAAAGTATATCATAGAGACCTCCAATCAAGAGCTTGAGGAAGATTTTTCCCGGCATCTCATGGATAATGGAGAAGATGTTGAATCCAAAAAGTAGCCTTCCAAGGAGAAGAAAGAGGACACTGAAGTCAACGTGGAGATACTCAAAGATCCTCTACTAGTTGGAAAAGACAAAGGCCCTATTTAAGAGAAGAGGTACCACTAGAGGAAGAAGAAGGAGATAAAGAAGAAAAGAATGAAGAAGATGCTCCTAAGAAGAGCCCTAAGCTAGAACACCATGAAGAGCAATGCGTGTGTAGTAATTTTCCTTTCAAGAGAGGTAGTGTGTGTTGCCTATGTTGAGAATTGTAGAAACACCCATCAATAGATGTGTGAAGAATCATACTCTCACAACTCTTATACCATGCTAGGATTTCCATCCAAGATCATACTACCAAAAACCTTCTACTTCCACAAAATACACTTACACACAATGAGCCTAGTTCACATTATCAACGAGATTGATAAAATATTTTATTAAA
>VDFB02355526.1:0-28961 GCA_007258455.2 Sequoia sempervirens | reverse complement strand
TAGGATAGGTCTTTAGGTTAGTCTCTTGGTCAAAATCTCAGAAAATCCCAAAAACATTGGAAAACTAAAAATCAAAACATTTGAAAATCTCGAAAAAATACCAAAAAACAGCCTCAAAACATTGCAAAACTCCAAAAACATCCAAATATTTGAAAAAATCCACCCACCTCATCTCACTTGCACCCGCAATAAACACCATTCATAATAAAGTGATCGTCATCCTCAACCTTTGGTGAAACAGTTAGAAATAAGTCTAGCAGGTTAAAAGTAAAACTCAAAAGCGTCAAGTCTCAAGTCTAAGTCAGTACGTAAACAAGTTGGTCAAGTCTTTGTGTCGATAGTCCATCATCCAAACAGTCCCATATCAATCATCTGCTAACATCATGTCATAGGATGAATCCTTCCTACAAGGGGCATTATTTATCAGAAAGAACATTTTGGATAAGCGAAATGATGTGCCGCCATCCACTAACATGTCCTAGGATGTATCCTTCCTACAATGGGCATTATCTTTTGGCAATAAGTTTCGGTTCTTATCCTTAAAAACACATTCCCTTTTTGGTTAGCAGTATTGAAGAACATCAACTTGTTTGTGTGCTTGGTCTTTTTCTTTTGACTTATCTTATTGCGCTCAGTCCAAGGACCTCTCGATATCCAACTAAGGATTTAGAGAGAGATAGAATGGGTCGATCATTCTTTTGTCTGCTGTGTTTGTTGGACGTTCTTGTAAAATAACTTGGCGAATACTTGCTTTGTTAGATATGTATGGAGGATGTTTCAGATAGCTTGTTGACTATTGCATTGATTGGTTATACCTTTCCGTGTTTTGGTCCGAGATGTTTGAGACTTCTAAAGTGCATCCTAGCAAGGTTTCCGTATGTCAAGTGTGAACAAGAATACTCCTATCTGCTTGTTGAGTCAAAGTCCATCACACTAGGTACAACGTCATCCTGGTCCTTTATACCTTGATGCATCGTACTTAGGCATGTAATCAAACATAAAGTAAGTGAGCCTTTGAAAATACCAATCCTTGATAAGCAAATCATCATCATTTATCATCATCATCATCTCTAATAAAGTCTCGTCAAATCATGGACTTGTTGGGTCCTCTTGTCATCATCTCATTTCTGTGCTAACATCATCATCACCAATGCATCCATCATACATCTTGCATCCACAAACTATCAACATACCACATATCATCCATATCATACATCATAGGAAACATCGATCATTTCACATGCATTGCATAATCATCATCATAATATAGATTTGTTATTCTAAGCATCTTGAAATCATCTTTGCATCGTCATCCATAACCACCCATTTTGAACCTCTTTATCGCGAGATCGACCCTCAAATCGAATCTTTTCACTCGATCTCTCGAGGGGGCAATGTACCAGTGTACCTCTTTCCGCTGGGGCATCCGAAAAATCAGAATTTTTTTGATTTTGATTGACGCAAGTTATTCTTTGAACCAATGCAACAAGTACATTGCTTCAAAGAGGGGCAAAATGTAAACACGCAAAATTAGCATTATGCATTTGATCAAAATCACACTCATCCATTCATCAGGGTAAATTCATCAACTTAAATCAAATAAATCAAACTTGATCCTATCATCATCTCTTTGATTAAATAAATCAATCATTTATTTAATTAAATCTCAAATCATCATTCATCTCCCTTTATTTGATTTAAATCCCTAAATCAAGTCAAAGAGGTCAAACTCATCCTAATCATCATCCTAGCTAATTAACCCTGATTAAATACTAATCTCACCCACTTGCATTCTCTAGATTTAGCCACTTGCACATATAAATCAATTTATTGATTTATTAAATCCAAGATTTTCCATCAACATGGCATTTATGGGGAATATTCCCTCAATTTTGAATTCAAAGGCAAGTTGATTTGTCCCTCCAATAGTGCATTTATTGCTCATTTTCTTGTCCCCCACTTAGCATTTACTCTCAAATTTGAATTCAAATTCTCCCTCTCATGGGAACTCTTCCCAAATCTTGCACAACCATTAGCCTATCATCACTTGACAAGTGTCATCTTCTCATTAGAGGATCTTTAGTCCCACATTCACCATCTTGGCCAATTTCTCATCAAGAAAATCTATAAAATGAGGCCTTCATTCTCATTTCATGGATCCACAACTTTATGCAAGGTTACTCTCTTGGTTTTAGAAATAATCTTGTTTTCATCTCCATTGCACTTCATCATTTTAGCTATTAATCAAGGATTGGGAAAGGGTCACTAGCACATGTGACACCAATCCACTATGGAATAGGTGACTTGTTATTGCTTTCTTAATATTTTAGTTTTTATTTTGTCATGTAGGGAATTTGGAAGTCTTTACAAGGTATTTCATAGAGGTATTTTGATAGAGTTTGCAAGGCACTAACCCATTGCTTGAAGTTTAGTTGTTTGCAGATTTTAATGGATGCCTATAGGTCCCACACTCAACACAGCTCAAGAGTTGGTATCTTATTTCTCACACCATAGGGAGATAGTATACCTAAGGCTTACAAGATTTCTTTTTCATGTACCAATAACATTTCTGAACATGAAACACCAATCATAGGACTGAAGATGGTCGTAGAATGGAGGATAAATGAACTATAGGTCTATGGAGACTCCAAGCTGTTCATCAAGAAGAGAAACGATGAATATTAGAAAAATGATGACAAGCTTATGCCATACAAAAGAATGGTGGACAGTTTCAAATAGTAATTTATTGTCATCACCTTTGAACAAGTTCCTAGGATCAACAATAGATCATTTGACGCTATAGAAACAATAGGTTCACTCCTCAACATTCCTCAAAATATTCCCTAATATGATTTCCTCTTGGAGCAACTACTTATACTAACATTCAATATCTTGAAATCAGAACTTGTTTGTGACATTGTTGGTCCTAACTCACCATGGTACCAAGATACGTTTGAGTATATCTAGCATGGTATCATACCTCTTGACTTAATGGAAAACCAAAAGAAAACCTTTTTCTGTAGAACATCCCAATTCACCATCTTAGTAGATACCCTATACATACAAATTCTAGATGGAACATTACTTTGATGTCTCAACATGGAAGAAGTGCAAACCATTTTCCAAGAAGTGCATGAAGGTATTTGTGGTTCTCACTCTAGTGGACCTAATCTAGTATAGAAATTGCTAAGAAAAGGGTATTATTGGCCCTCAATGGAGTCAGAATCCATTCATTTCTCTAGGAGGTGTTTTCAATGTGAACATCATAGTGATCTTGTTCACACACTAGTACAGGAGCTATGGCCTATAACATCATCATGGCCTTTCTCACAATGGGGACTAGACTTGATAGGGAAGATATCTCTTGCTTCATTGAATGGGAACAAGTACATTATCACTACAACTAAATAATTCACAAAGTAATTAGAGACAATTTCATTAACTTACATCACAGTGAAGCAGATATCTAAGTTTATCTTGAATTATCTAATCTATTGATATGGAATTACCCAAACTATCATAATGGACAATGGAACCTCATTCAAGAACCAAGATGTTTGCGAGCTTTGTTTAAATTTTTCTATCCACCATCGATTATCAATGCCCTACTATCCCAAAAGGCATGGTCAGGATGAAGCATCAAATAAAACCATTATGAAAATATTGAAAAAGACTATTAATGATGTTACTCTTGATTGGTATTTGCAGCTAAAACCAGACCTATGGACTTACTGAACTAGCATTCACACACCTACGAGTGCCACACCTTTTTCCTTATTCTATAGATCTAAAGCGATCTTACCTATTGAAGTTGAAATCCCCCCACTACAAGTATCCTTGAAAGGCATGGTCAACAATGAGGAGTATTGGGTGACCAAATTAAATTAGATAAAAGGAGTTTGAGTGTGTTAAACCATATCCAGGTTTACCAGAATTGGCGTAATGAAGCTACAACAAAAAGATAAAAAACATAAGCTTTCAAGTTGGTGACCTAGTACTAAAAGAGAATCAAAAGATCCAATTGAATTAGGATGGGAAGGGGAATTTTGAACCAAATTGGTTAGGTCCTTTCATCATCACAACATGTTATGACTTTGGAGCTTATCAACTGGCTACTCTGAAAGGAGAACCTTTAGTCGAACCTCTGAATAGCAGTCATCTCAAAAGGTTTTATACTTAAGCACATTATAGTATCCTAGGTAAAAAATATAAAAAAGAAAAAAAATCAAAAAGTAAGAAAATAGTAAAGGGAAATAAAACATTCTTTAAGTGAAAACCACTTTGTGGTGCTACTAGGATATGTACTATAGTGAAAACCTAGTAAACAAGTGCTACATTTGAATAAGACCTGCATCTTTATCTATCAACACTATGTAAAGCATCCATCCCATTCATCCCATTATAAATTGTGAAAATCAACCATGGCTTGATGACTAATCAAGCATTGAACCTTGCTACACCATCAAAATACCTTTCCCCTAATGAAGGTAATCTTGTCTTGAACTGGGGAGAAACTTCCTAAAACTCCAATAGCAAATTGGATCCTTGTAAATCCCATCAAGGTAAAAAAACATCAACAAATCAAAAACATTGTATGCTTTGGGTCAACTCCAATCAAACTATGTGGTCTTTGCATGTATAACATAGGCATGGCTAATATTTGATCAACTCTTGAGGCCCTAGATCAGTCCCCTTAGGTTTTTGTCATGGTCTTTAAACTTAATAAAAAAATCAAAAATATTTGAAAAACTAGAAAAATACAAAAACATACTCTTATCAAACAAGTGAACTACGAGCCTCTACATGGATAACATAGGCAAGGCCATCAATGATGAGCCCCTGAGGCCCTAGGTTAGTCCCCAAAACACAAACGAAAACATCCAAATATCTTATCAAAATCCAAAAAAAATCATAAAAATTAGAAAAACCTAAAAAATAGTATCACTCAAAACAATCAAACTATAATTTTTCTACATTCATCATGTAGGCAAGGATAATCTCTAATGAGCCCCTGAGGCACTAAGTCATTCCCTCTAGGTCCCCCTATTTGATTCTAAATTTCTCGAAAACAAAAAAAACAACATCAAATAATCTAAAATTTACAAAAGGTCCTATCTCCATTGTCACTTATTTGCAATAAACTTTCCATTCACAATAAACAATCATCACCTTCAATCTTTGACAAAGAAATCAACAAGCAAAACAAACATCAAAATCAAAGCTTCCAAAGTGAAGATTGAAATGATTAGATCATTATCAAGTGAAAACAATACCCAAGTATAGACTACCATAATTCCTTGAAAATCATTATCAACAATCCTAAAACATGAGTCTTAATGGATACAATGTTCCTACAATAGCCATCATCAATGGATTTTATCACGAAACATCAAAACAACTATGGAAAGTGATACTGCAGCATTGTTTATCTTTTTTTAATAGTCTTATATTTTTTATTTATCTTAATACCACATTCCTAAGATGTCTTAAGGATGTCCATAATGATTTAAAGAAGAAGGAATGGGAGCATTAACTTGTCGATTTTTGTTTATTCTGTTTGTTAGTTGTTTTTGTGATACTACCATGATGAATACTTGCTTTGTTTTGTGTATGGAAGTTTTTTTGTGACAATTCATGTAGTAGTTGCATGTTAGGTACTCCATACCTTCTGTGTAACTGGTTCGAAATGTTGTGACGCAACTCAACCATACACTCTAATAGGGTTTCTGTATGTTTGGTATGAGCAAGAATATTCTTTGTGTGTCATGTCAATATCCATGCAATGGATACAAAGACACCTTGGTTATTAATACCTTGGTGCATCATGTATGTTTTCTACATAAAAGAGGATTGATAAAAGATACAAAGCCTCTATGAAAGAAAAAGCAAAACTCATCAATAACTAACAACATCAAATTTCTATCCATCTCTAAATCATCAAACACTTCTTCTAACTAAAAACTCCATCTTGCATCACAATATCATTAGGACCACATACATCCTGCATCCAAAAATTCATCAATACATATCATGACCATAATAAAATGATAAAATATCACATATCATGTATAATTATCCATCACATACATAATAAATCATCATCCATAATATATCATCATCCATCACATAGATAATATATCATCATTCATCATATATTTCATCATCCATCACATAGATATATAAATTATAGATCCATCCATATCATATGCATATATCAAAAAAGTAAAAAACATGAGCATGTATACATCATTATCTATAATCATCTCATAAAACATAATAAATCCAAATTGAAACATGGTAATATCTCATATATCACCAAAAATAAGAATGTCAGATACATCATCAAGTAACATGTGTGATATATATATATATATATATACAAAGCCTCATTTGGGTCGATGAATGTATATACAAAATCATGTCTACACAATTTATCTAATATAATAAACATCATAAAAGATCAAGGAATAATCAACCATACTGGCCATCCCGAGGTGGGGATCTCGTCTGCTTCTAGGTTTGATGAGGGGATGGATGTGAGATGACTGGAGACTGATGTGTCTATCTCACCAACTGACTGCATAACTCCACACTTGTTTGAGTACTTGACTCTCCAAAATGAGGCCGTCTTTGTGATCTAGGAACAAAGGCATGATAGCGCATTTGATAATATGTACATCTTTGTAATATAACTCTAAGTCCCCTCTCTATGACCATATCCTACCTCAACCCATCCCTCTCCTATTGGAACCCATCTCTGTCTATAGTCAATACCACTACTTGTGCCTCGATCACCTACCTTTGAACAACCTCTACATCGCTCTCGTGCACCTAAGCATCCCTATCCATTGTTAGTTAGGATATCTTTGTTGCTAGTGTTTCATCCCCAGGTGAGGGAGGATCCTGAGGTACCTGTTGATCCTACTGCATTAGATTAGGCTGCTCTCCATCATGCTAGCCTTGCTCGCCATCATACCCTACCCTACCTAACTACTCTATGATAATCGTGAGCTACTATAGTTGTCCCCTCTGATTGGTCACACCATCTCTCCCTATGACTGGCCCAACACTAGTAGGATTTGTAAAATGAAGTGGAGCATGGAAATCCCACCACTAATCATACTCATGTGTAGTGCCAAGGTCTGCCAAACCTACTTGCTGATGGTCAAAGTAACACAACAACATTAAAATAGAATATTTCTACTCTATTTCTCTTGAAAAAGATAAATGATCTAAAAACACCTATCTTCCAACACAACAAAGAATTTTGACATCACGTCCGCAAATTGCAGAAAGTTCCTCAAACCCTAGCTCGGCATCACTCTCTTTCTCTTCATCAAACTCTTCAAAGAGGAATGGATGGAAATTGAGGAGCAACTGGATAAAAATATGTTAGTGTGTCTAAGTGGTTATAACATTAATTGTGGGTTTTTCAGGCCTTGGGATCCGAGCAAACATCATAAATACGTGGTTGCAAGAATGAAGACAAGTGGGAGTCAGGATTGGGGTGTGGACCGAGACTGAGCTTTCAAAAAGTGAAAAGTTTAGTCAACATCCCATAGTACAAAACTCAACGAATAGACAAAACAAAGTGAGAGTTGGAATCAAGTCGAGAGATGAACCCAAAACTTCAAAAAGTTCAGAGTGCAAATCATGGTCTGAAGTCTGATCCCGAAACAAACAAAGAGAGTAGGAACTAGGATTAGGACTTAAGATGAAACCACAACTTTCAAAAGGTGCAAATTTCAAGTCATGGTTTGTAGTCTGATCCTTGAAAGGCACAAAAGGAGTTGAAAATTGGGATTGGGAAAAAATAAGGAACAACTTTTTTTTGAAGTTTTGGGTTCATCTCTCAATCCGATTCTGACTCCCACTTTGTTTTGTCTATTTGTCAGGTTTCAAACTGTAGGCTATTGACTAAACTTTTCACTTTTTAAAAGCTCAATCTTGATCCACACCCCGATCCCGACTCCTTATCTTCATTCTCGCAACCTCGTATTTATGATGTCCTCTCAAATATTGAGGCCCAACCAACCCACAATTAATGTCATAAATGCTTGCATGCACAAACGTGTTTTTATCCCACCACTCCTCGATTTTCATCCATTCTGCTTTGAAGAGTTTGATGAAGAGAATGAGAGCAGTGCCAAGCTAGGGTTTGAGGAATTTGCTACAACTTGTGGATGTGCTATCAGAATTCTTGGTTTCACTAGAAGATAGGTGGTTTTACATCATTTGTATTTTTTAGGAGAAATATAGTAGAAATATTTTGTTTTAACATTGGTGTGTTAGTTTGACCATCAACAAAACTGGCGCTAGGAGGTCCTAGAAGAACAAATTGGAGTGAATTGGGTCCTTTTCACTTGATAGGTTTGAAATGGTTCTCAAATTTGATACAAATCCAAAACCATTAGTTGAACTCCAAACCCCTATTAGACGTAGAGCTCGTAGGGTTTTGATCCCATCACTATTAACACCACCACTAACTCCACTTGAATTTCCACAAATACCACAACTAGCACAACCAAATCCACCACCACCCATGGAATTATTTATGAGTAATCCTTTGCCACTGGGAACTATTCTTGGTGGCATACACAAAATTCCTAGGAATCGAGAGAAATTATGCCCCAGGTACACTCATGGAGAGTCACAAATTGTTGAAGAGAACATATAGGCATTCAAAGATGCATGTACTCAAGCTCAAATTTCTCACCATGACATTGCATGTAGACTATTCCCCTACTCATTGGGGATATTGCCTACAATTGGTATTTGAACTTGCCTACTAGATCCATCTTGAGTTGGAAAATTTTTGAAGACACTTTTATTAACCAATTTCGAGTCTATGTAGACCCCGCCATCTTATACCACCAATTTTCCACAATAAGGAAGGAACCACAAGAAACCATTTCCTCTGTTTAACACATGATTCCAAAGGATGTACATGTAGTTACAAGAACCATACTTGGTGGCAGAGAACATCACCATTCAGGCATATTTAAAATCCATAAACCCATTGACTGGCTTATTTCTATAAAGAACCTACTTGGCGCTAGACATCGATTCCCTATCCAAGGTATATCACCTGGCCATTAAATTGCAATAGTAGATAAGTTCACAAGCAGGGGGTTTAGTTGGGGTTTTTCCTTCCTTAGGATATCAATTACCTAATCCAACTCCTCTATTTAATACGGTCCCGGGGATGTCCCATTCTGCATATGGGCCCTTAGCTGAGTTACAATCTCCACCTCTGCAACCATTCTTTAACCTTGGGACTCTAGACCCCTCCCAAAAAACTCACAATTCTCATAATCATCCTGGAGGGTCTAACCCCATCACACACACATCAACTATAACTACTGCAAAAACTCAGTGTACTACTCATTTGACAACAAAGTTAGAAACTCTGAAGAAAAATTTATCCCAAGTGAGCAATGAGATGGCACAACTCAAGTTTAACCCCCCTCAAAATCTAAATCAAAATAAAAATTAGAATTACCAGAATCAGGGAGGGTATCCTAATGAAAATCAAAATACCAACCAAAATCATAGAAGTTTTCAAAGCCAAAATTTCCCCAACCAAAACTATCAGAACCAGAATAGGGAATACAACCAAAGGCCTAATAACAACAAGAAGTGGAACACTAGACCAAACAATGGGGGAGTTCCCCATAATTATGAAGCCAATAAAGATAAACCACACATTGCAAACATTGCAGACTTGAACTTTATGACTAACTGGTGTAGGCTACATGACATTGTAGCACATTCTAAAGTCAACTGTCTAAAGATGGAAAAAGTGGTTAAGATTGAACAAGATGATGCCCAACCACTACAGGGTGCTCCCAATAAAAGTGGTGGATCTATGGATACAACCATGACTTATGAGGTCTATGATGAGGGATCTCCTTTCCCTAGGTAAGAGAAAAATGAACCAAAAGTGGATATCTATGACGCTCAGGCTTTCCAAACTAAGGGAGGACATTTCCTGAGAAACTAGAACAAGGAGCCATTTACCACGTCTGCCCCTCCCAAGAATATGGTTCCACCTAATCAGAATGCTGAAAAAAATCCACCTCCACCAAAAGGCCCATCTGAGCTTCCAAATAGAGGTAATTCTACATTCATGCCTAATATCAAGTGAATGATAACACATAATTTGATTTCATTTCAAAAATAAAGAAACAAAAGACCTCCCTGCCATTATTTGACATTTTGAAGTGGTTCCCCACCCAATGTGACATCGTGTTGAAAGCCCTAGAGGAGGCAGATCGGTCGAAAGGAAAGACTAAAATGATTCCAATTGCTGACATGGACACAGTCTTGTACATAGGTAAGATGGGGATACCCCCATTCCTTTTAAGTTTGAGAATTTTTAGAAAGAATCTCCATAATTTCCTTTTGGATTCTGGAACCTTAGGTAATGTTATCCCTTTCTCTATCTGCAAAAGATTGGGTTTAAGTCTAGTTCAAACTCATAAGAAAGTGATACAATTAGATAAAATTGAGGTTAATGTTGTAGAAGAACTAAAAAATGTACATGTACAGATTGGATCGGACCCATGGATCCAAAATAATATATATATATTCAAGTTGCTGATATCCCTAAAACACATGACATGCTCCTAAGCAGAGACTTGGTGAAAAGCCTTAAAGGTTATCTCTAATTAGATTTATCACACATGTGGCTACCATGGAATGGGGTAGCAACTCAGACTAGGATTGAAAGCGAACCTTGTTTGAAACATATGATCACTGAGTATGACTGCCCTAATGTAGTAGCCTATTTTGAAACTGAGATAGGAGTGTATAAGAGGGAGGAAATTTTGACCTTTTCTGTATTTGATCTCGATTTCCCTAAACCTTTAGAGCATAATGACCCTATGACCACTGTAAATCAAAAAGTTTTAATCAAAAAATTGCAATAAGATAGGCTATTTTTGGGAGAGATTGATTTATGGAGTTTGCTACTCCCGAACTAGTACATGTTCCATTATTTGAGCCATTCTGAGCTAATGTGTCAACCTTGTATATACATTTTGAACCATGTTTTTTAGTCAGGAGAAACTTGTGAACACCATCCTGAAATACCCCTGAATTAGTTTCCTTTTGAGGCTAGAGATGCAACTATTTTGACATGGTCCAATAGTACCCAGGAAGATATTTGTCCCCAAACCGGACAGACTCAGGTCTTATTTTTTAATCTACAAGATAAGGGAGAGGAATCTCAAAAACTATTTGACACACCCACCCCTGCTGACCTTCCAATGCCGAAGGGGTTGCTCAAAATGATAGCTAATTGTAAAACTACTGATCAAGATCAGATGTAGGAAGTAGTTTATGCACATGTTTTAAATGAGTGAAATATCTGATGATTATCATTTACAACAGTCTCTTGATCTTGACATGTTGAACTAGTTTGAGAAACCACCTATTCCTCTCAAACAATCACTCACGGTTGGCCTGAAGAAAGAGATCCCAACCCAAGATTAGTTGTGGATCCTCAAATTTGATGGTTCCAAGTCTAAAATAGGGAGAGGGGTTCGAGTTGAACTAACGAACTTGAAAGGGAAAACCTATTTTTCTTCTTACAGGTTGTAGTTCAGCTGTACTAATAATGTTGCAAAGTATGAAGCACTTGCTAGGGGATTGATGTTTGCGCATTAGAAGAAGGTTACAACTCTGTAAGTCATGGGAGATTTTGAGGTAATTGTCAAATAGGTTCACAGCCAATACACATGCCATAACAAGAGGTTGGCTGCATATAGGAACAAGATATGGAATTTGATAAAAGACTTTGATGCTTTTGGAATAAAATTGATTCCTAGAGAAGATAACCAGATTGCATATGCACTTACTATTGCTGCTAGTACCTTGGAACCCATACATGATTCCAAGTTGAAGAGATTCTTAGTGGAGTTAGTCTCGATCACAACCATCCCAGACAATGTCCAAAATTTCTAGGTCTTTGATGATGATCAACATATACTTTCCTTCTTGGAATTTAGTTTGGATTTCTTTGAGGGGAAAATTATCAATGAATTATATAGAGATCAGAGAGACTAGGATCCTAAAAATTGTGACACAGAGGGAATAATTAACTTGAAAACCAATAGAATTCACAAGGGAATGGTAGCACTAGAAAGAATCTTTGATTCTGATCCTCAAGCCTGTGAAAGGTTACCTACAAATAGTGATGAAGGGAAGTATGAGTCAATTAACTTGGTAGATTCAGGCCCTAAGAAAAATGTATTTATTGGAAAAACTTGTGCAAGGCATATTCAAGATAAAATAATGAGAGTACTAAAGATAGATATCGTAGCGATCACTTGGGGATATGAAGATTTGAAAACCTTTGGTACTTTAGTAATAACACATACTATCCTCTTGAAACCTAAAGTGAAACCCTTCTGTCAAAAGAAACACCCAGTGAATGCCCTAATTGAACCTCTAATTCTTAAAGAGGTACAAAAGGTGTTGTCAACAAGAATAATTTTTCCAGTAAGGCATTCAACCCAGGTCGTTAATCTGGTCCCTATTCATAAAAAGAGTAGGGAAATCAGATTATGTGTCAACTTTTGAAACCTCAACATAGTTTTAGAGAAGGATAATTACCCCCTTCCTCTCTTGATGAGGTGCTACAGATAGTTAATGACTCTCAAATGATGTCATTCCTAGATGGCTATTCAGGATACAATCAGGTGCTTTTTAATTATGAGGAAAAAATGAAGACTACCTTCACTACCAAGTGGGGGACATTTTCTTATCAGAGGATGTCATTTGGTCTTATTAATGTTGGAGCCACCTTTCAATGCGCAATGGATGTGGCATTTAAGAACTTGGTAGGTAAGTATATTATCATATATATGGATGATCTAATTGTATTTTCCAAGAATAGGGAAGACCATGTTGTAGATTTGTCAAAAGACCTTGGAAAATGTAGAAGTTATGGTGTATCCCTTAATTTGAAGAAGTGTGTTCAGGTTTCAAAAGGGAAATTACTAGGCCACATAATATCAGAAAAGGGAATTTCAATCAACCCCGAAAGAGTGGAATCCATTTTGAAATTGACCATGCCTGGCAACAAAAAGGAGATGAGGTTTTTTTTCGAAAAAATAAATTTTGTAAGGAAATTCATAGCTAGGTTTGCAGAGATTGTCAAACCCCTTAATGAAATGATGAAGAAGGATTCAAAGATTAAATGGAGCAACAAGGATAAGTCTCCCTTCTTGTAGCTCAAATAATCTATTCTAGAAGCACCGGTTCTAACCAGTCCTGATTATCTAAAGCCTTTTTATTTCTATTCTTTTGCATCTGATCATTCATGTGCCACTGTCTTAAGACAATGGAAAGGTGAAGGGGATGAAAGGTTGATTGATTTTATGAGTTATTCGTTGAAGAATGCTAAAATTAGCTATCCACCCTTGCAAAAATAGGCCTTCACGCTGGTACAAGCAGTTAAAAATTTCTAGCATTATATCATTCATAGTCAGATAATCGCTATAGTTCTTGGCCCTGCAGTGAAGTCTCTTCTTATCCAGAGTGAGCTGGTAGAAAGATGAGGAAAGTGGATGGAAATCCTACAAGAATTGGACCCTAAAATCCACCCGATGAAGCTAGTTTGAGGATAAGGATTATCTAAGGCTACCGCAGATGTTGATACCAAGATTACTTTCCAACAATACATAGTACAATCATTCACAGGTGATCCCAGTATACATATTTGATCTTCTTGCTACTAAATAACAAATGTCCAAATGGAATGAATACTACTTAGAGAAGAGCATTGAGACTAAAGAGTTGTCATTATATGCTCAAAGGGGGAGCTTTGTACAGAAGAAATTTTGAAGGCGTTTATCTACGCTACCTTGATCAGTAGGAAGAAAAATAGGCCATTACTGAATTTCATGGAAGACATGGTATTGGGCATGGTTCTGTTGCTTCCATGGCACACCAAATTCTAGGATTGGGTTATTATTGGCCCCATGTGTTTCACGATTCCCACCACCATGTTACGACATGTCATACATGTTAGACTTTAGCATCTAGGGAATGCAATCTGGCGATGCCCCTACAACCAATATACAAGGTAAGACCATTTTCCTAATGGGAATTAAATTTTGTAGAGGTCATTAATCAAAATTCATCTACACATCATAGGTTTATTTTGATGGCAATAAACTATTGTACCTGCTGGAATGAAGCTCAGCCTTGCAAGAATATAACCATTGAAGTCATCATTAAGTTCCTAAATGAATACATCGTTACCAAGTTTGGAGTATCGGTCACCCTAGTATGTGATAATAGACCTGTGTTTTCTTCTACAAAATTTATTCAGTGGGTGTATGAGCATAAAATTGTGTTGAAGTATTCTTCTAATTACTATCCACAGGGTAATGGCGTAGCAGAATCTACTAATAAAAATCCATTGGAGGTAATTAAGAAGTTACTTGGCATACACAACTGAGATTTTCCTTATAGGAAAACAAAACTAGAATCAAATTCACCTTAGGAAACTCACTTTTTAAGTTAGTCTATGGCAAAGACCTAGTCTTCCCTATTCATCTACAGATACCTGTTCTTCGGTTCATGCAAGAGTTTTACTCTGATGATGATAGGATAGAGGTTCGACTGACTAGTTTATTCAATCTGGAAGAATAGAGAGATGCTACTCTCTAGTAGTTTTCCAAACATCAAGTTGTTGTTAAACATTGGTTTGACAAAAGAGCTAAAATTAAAGCCTTCAAAATATCAAACCATGTGCTGCTATGGGACAAAGCTAGGGAAAGGAAAGGTGATCACCAAAAGTTTGGCTGAATTTGGTTGGGTGCATATCAGATTGCCAAAATCCTTGGTGAGAATTCCTTCCAGTTACATACTTTAACAAGAGAACCTATCCCATTGCCCATTAGTGGGTAGTTTCTCAAACATTATTTTGGCCCATGAGGGTCTAATAGTTTGTTGGATTGTATATATGTAATTAGTTGTTTTCTTTCTCATGGTTGGTTTGTTTTTTTGTTTGTTTGTTTTTGCTATTGTTGTTTGTGTTTCTTTTCTTTTTATTTCTGGGAGACCATTTTATCCATTTCAGAGTGAGGGCGTAGTTATTCAAAGTATAGTAGAGGTACTAGGAGAGAAATTTATGTAGGTATTTTTTAGGTGTGTTTGTTGATTTTTTTTCATTTCAAGACCTATGTTTTGTGTTCATTTTTAATAATAGTTTGAAAGGTTAAGAGGAAATAGGTACATTGTAAGTGATCTCATAAACCACGGTTGAATCTGTCAAAAAATAGATGGAAACATTTGTTTACATAAAGTCCTTTTTTTCTTAGGGTGACTATATTCATGATTTAGGTGAAAAATTTGAGTCCTAACACTGTGATGAGGTCTATTGTAGTTCTCAACCCAAATTTTAGGTTATTACATTTGAGTATTGAGAAAAGATAAGAAAATAATTTCTTCAAGTAAAGCCTATTCAAAAGAAAAGAAAAGAGAAGCATAAATGATGACAAACTCAATATGAGAAGGGTAATTCAAGTATCTCTACTAGGGATATGGATGCTTGGCTAATAGTAGAGTAATGCTTTGAGATAACTAGAGGTATCTCCATCAGGGGTATAGACACTTGGATGGCAGTGGAGCAATGCCCAGAATATCATTGCACGATAGTCGAAAGGGCTCAACTCACGTAGCTTGAATCTTAATACAGTTGTTTAAGGGTAGGTAGAGCCTTTAGGGAAAGAGATGCACCATACATTCACACACTTAGATTCAAAGTTTTTCTTGCTGATTTATGTTTAAGATTCCAACTCAACCTTGTTTGTTGTGACTGATAATACTTGAGTTAAAATGTTCATGAACTAGAGGTTCTGGGTGATTGAATTCTTCAATATCTTGTAAATGGGTAAACCATTTTCCTAGCTGAGTTGCCAATTATTATGCCTTGCACAACCATACCATTTTTTGTTGTTGGTCAAAATGGGGCCCCCTTTGTTTGTTTTGTTCTTGGTGTTCTTGTTTGGGTCTTAGGAGTTGTTCTTTTTCTCCTAAGTTTTTGTTTTCTTTTCTTTTCGAGTTCGGGTTTGGGGAAGGAACATGCACTTGTTACTTTTTTCAAAAGTTCAAGTCCCTGTTGTGTCCCAATCCTGACCCCATATTTTTTTTTGGGTCTTTTCTTTGTTCCTTCGGGTTGAGGTTGTGGACTGGCACTGACACTTGTTGCTTTACGAAGTATAAGTTTCTGTGCATGTCCCATTTCCCATCCCATGCTTTGTCTTATCTTTTTTTGTGTGTCGGTGTTGGGTTTAGGATCATAACCATTACTTGGCACCCTTTAGGGTGTAAGTTCTTGATTTTGACTTGATCCTAACTTCTGCTTGTGCCTTGTGCATTTTACTTGTGTTGGAGTTAGGTTTTAGACCGAAATTGGAACAAAGAACTTTTCAAAGTTTTTGTTCCTATTTCTGGCCTGATCCCGACGTCCAAATCCTTTTGTGCCTTTCAAGATCAAACTTTGGACCATGACTTGAAATTTGTACCTTTTGAAAGTTCTAGTTTCATCTTGAGTCTCAATCCTGGTTCTCACTTTCTTTTTTTGGTTTCAGGATTAGACTTTGGACCGTGACTTGCACTTTGAACTTTTCAAATTTCTGGGTTCATCTTTGAACCCGATTCTAACTCTCAGTTTGTTTCTTCTATTCATTAGGTTTTGGATCGCGGGCCGTTGACTGAACTTTGCACTTTTTAAAAGCTTAGTCTCAGTCCACACCCGATCCCTACCCCTACTTGTCTTCGTTCTTGCAACCTCATATTTGTGATGTCTGCACAGATCCTAAGGCCTAAAGAACTTGTAATTAATGTCATAACTGCTCACATGCACAAATGGGTTTTTATCTCGCTGCTCCTCAATTTTTGTCCATTCTACTTTGAAAAGTTTGAAGAGAACAAGAGTGATGTTGAGCTAGGGTTTGAGGAATTTGTTGCAATTTTTGGACGTGCTATCAAAATTCTTGGTTTCCCTTGAAGGTAGATTTTTTGCTTGCGGTTCTTATCTTTGTCTTTGTTCTTACTTCCATTTGTGTTCATTGCATTTCACATGTTTGTTCTTGCTTTTCATTTTTTTTCTTTTCTTTTTTGTTTTGTTTCGTCTTTCTACATTTTCCTTCACACCCTTGGTGTTTTTTTTCTTCCCTGTTGAATCCTTTTGGTTCATTATGTGTTGCTTTTATTTTCTTGCGTTGTTGTTGTTGTGCTTTTTCTTTGTGAGATTTTTCATCTCATTGTGCCCTAGATTTGTAGGGTTTTTCTCTTAGTTTAGGTCGGAGGGTGTTTGAATTGTCAAATTTGAAATACTGACTGTTTGAAAACAAAAGTTCTTGATCCTAACATGTAACCTAGTCCCAAGGCACATTCTAAGATATTTTTATAGTTATTGTTTCCTTCATTATTGTCACCCTGTGATTCCTGATTCCCACATTTATTTCGGGGTTGGGAATCAAAACTCCACTTAGGGTTTTCTACTACTTGGTCTAGGTTCCTTCACTTGTATATTCCCTTCATTACTATTAGGATCATGGATTGGACTGAAACCATGAGCCTGTTATAAACTTTTGACTAAGTGCTATTCCAAGTCTTGCTTCTAATCCCCACATTACCATCAAGATTGGAGGTCAGTTCGACACCGAATCATTGGTACATTGATGAATATATTGACCTGGTGTCACCCCGATCCTAATTCCCGATATCTTATTGGGATAAAAAATTAGAGTTGACCCCTTCCCCTATATGTGTACTTAAGGTCTAGTTCACAATGAAGTCCTAACCCAGATTCCCGATATCCTATTAGGATCGGGACTTAGGAAGCTACTTACACTTGTCCTTTATTATGGGTCTGGTTCCAAATGACAACCTGATCTCGACTTCTGATTCAACATCAAGATTAGAACTCTGCAAGACCCCTTCATTGATTGTGTTTGTTAACTACTACTACCTAGTGATGACCTAATCCTGAATCCCAACCACATTGTGGGATTGGACCGTGGATTGATACTCAACTTGTTTACCATCATACGTGTAGGTGACTAACCCAATCCCGATCCCAATTCCTGAGCATTGCGAGGTTGAACTATGGAATTTCACTTAACTTCTTTGTTAACATAGGCATGGTGCCTAGTCATGACCTGATATCAACTCTCGATAGAATTTAGTTTATGCTTAAAATGGTTAAGATTCTTGGTTTTGTTCTGAACCCAAAACCCGAAGATGATGAACTAACTTGTTGAATTGGATTTTAGCTTGAATTGATGTTGATATCATATGAATGCTTGTGTTTAATTTTCTCCTCATATATCTTTCCTCTTGCCTAATAATAGTTAACATTGTAGGATAACTAACAAATGTCTGACTCCAAAGGAGAAGTACCTACTGAGGGAACATCTGAAGGAACATCAAAGAGGGAAAGAGCTAAGAGGTTAAAGCCAGAACAAGTACCTCTCACTATGAAGTATAAATTCCAAGGGAGCCTAGTTCTATCTAAGTTTGATTCCAAGGTCATGAACATCACTAACACATTGGTGGGACATATGGATTTGGAGCAGTTCCACACATATACCTTTTAAGAGGATGCTGCCCCAAGAGGAAGGAGAACTGCAGAGTCAAGGCTGGCTCATGTGGCCAGTTTTCCTATTGCTGTATAGTTTCATGAGTTTATTCTAACTTCTGCACAAAATGCACAATACTACTCAGAGGCAATGCATTGATGCTCAGGGTAATGTAATCATTGATTTAACCCCAAAAATGATCATAAACATTTTTTATCCTCCTCCTTACACCAATCTTAAGATTATGATTGAAGGTAAAGCACTTGAATTATGGGAAAAGGATGTGGATGGGAACAAACAACTTATCAAAAAATGGTGGTTGAAGAAATAAAAGAATTCAATGAAGAAAGTGCCACCTAATCCCAAGAGGTCAATTTTTTTTGAAGATATAGGGCATATGATCACATTATTGGACAAAGTGTTTGGAAAACCAAATTCTTGTGTCTTTTAACACTAGATGTTTCCTTTCATCCAATTGATTCTAGATGGAAAATAGTACTTAAATTGGGGGTAGATTATCTCAACTAAACATTCATAACCAGCTCCTTAAAGTAACACAAACTAAGACATTTTATGTCTTCTTATGTCATTTACTGTGTAACAAGGATCAAATGGTTTCTTGGGTTGAACACTAAAGGGTCAATGGATTATGGCCCAGATCAAAAGAAGGTTTGGGAACATTGTGACCAACTTGAGCTTAAGGAGTCAGAGAAGCACTTTAAAAGAGTCAATGATGCTTTTCTATATGTTGTTATAAATCAATTCACTATGACATTAGCTTCATATTGTCATGGTAAGCTATAGAGTTCATTCAGGAATGGGGATATTGGTTTATTCAATACCCCAAGACTACTTATTTCAGGTTATTTGGTTTTGATGGTCACCCTTTTAAGCTGCTAAGATGTTGTGGTGATAGGTGGATTTTGATGGAGTTTGCTTGAAAAGATGCAGAAGTAAATGAAAAGTTCTCCTCACAACATAAGATTGTTTCTCATTCTTTCCCCTTGCAATTGGGATTCTATTCTTGTTCTTCTTTGATAATGGCTAAGTCATCAAAAAAGGAATTTTAGGCTCTAAATTTGTAGCAACACACTTTTAGAAAATCTTTTGATCAAAAGAGAAAAATGTATGCACTGTAGCCTTCTCAGTTTCCTCATCATCAACCACTTATTGAGGATTTTTGGGCCAACCTTCAGGATCAGTTTGAGGTAAGAAAAAGGGGGTATGAGAGATTAACAATTCCCTAGATGAGAGATTTTGATGTTAAAATAGATATTCTTGAAGGTACTACTGATGATGGGATCACACTTGATCCTAGGTATGATATGGATAAAGTGGCCAAAAAGAGTTTGGAGCCCATCAATTGGTTAGAAAAGGAAGAAACTAAGGTTCAAAAAGTATCATGGGGAGTGGTGAACAAAAGCTTAGAATGGATTGAACTCAAGTTAAAAAAACCAAGGGTTGGGGCTTCAAAGAAAAGAGGTTCTGTAGTGAACCTACTTCTTCTACAAAAACCAAACAATACAAAAGATTAAAGAAGGGTGTTACAACAGGGGAAACAACCACATAAGAGCTTGCCTCAACAGAAGAAGATGTTTCATTAGAAAAAATCGATGATGCTTTGCGTAAGGCAAAGGTTACCTATGAGGAAACTGCTGTTGGGGTTAATTTAGGTTTTGTTGCTACACCCTTAATTGTTGTTCATCCTGGTGAAGAAATTTTTGAAGAAGGGCATGATGTTTTTCCTCCACGAACTCAGGAAGATGCTCCTACTATGACATCAACTTCAGGAGCAACAAGTATTGAAGAAGAGGGACCTCTTGTGATTGATGCAGAAAATATTTCTTTAGATTCTAAAAAAACTTTGTCTTAGGAAGGAGAAGGACCTGAATGGGAAGAATATCTGAGGAAGGTTGAAGAGGAACCGGGAGAAGAGGAAACTAGGTTTGAAACTAGTAGCTTGTATAGTGAAGAATTGGGGCTGAATGAAATATTGACTAAGAAAGAACAAGAAGAATTGATGGAAAGTGCCCAAAGGTTAGTTATTGAATAGGCTGCTCAAGAATAAGAGGAATAGAAAAGGAAAACTAAAGAGCTAGCCCAAGAAAAGGAAGTAGCTGAGGCATTGAAGAAAGCAGAAGAGGAAGCTCTTGAACGAGAATTGTAAGTTGCACAAGAAAAGGCTATAGAGGAAGAGCTCCAGGCTAGGGAGTTAGAGTAGCAGAGGTTGAATGATGAAGAGGAGACTGCAAGAAAAGAGGAAGAAATGAAAAATATAGAAGAAATAAGATCCTAGAATGAGAGAATGGAGCAGGAATGGTTATAAAAAGAATAGGAAGATCAATAAAAGGCTGCTTCTCAACAAACCATTGAGACAATTTCTTCTACACCTCCATTGTCGATGCCTCCCAATGTTCAGCAAGTAACCACTTAGGTAATTGCACCCACTTGGGTCAAATTAAATTTAGAGAAGAGGCAACAAGTACAAGCTCAACTAGTGATGTGGGATGAGATGAGATTAGAAATAGATAAAGTAAAGTCAAGGAAAAAGCCTTGTTATCTACATTCAACCAAGTTTACTGATGAAGGAGATTTGGTAGTGGAAATTGCTACCCCTATTGTTGATAAAGATGATAGAGAATTGCAACATGAGGATTATAAGATAAGTACTATTAATCTATGGAAGCATATTAGGAATCAATAGATAAATCTGATACATATTGTTGCCACCACCACTAAGTCAAGGTTAATTTAGGATAAGTAGGCCAAAGACAAGCTTAAGGAAAAAGTGGGAAAGATGAATTTTATAAAGGGGTTAATTTCATCTATTCCAAAGTAGCCTACACCATCGAAGGACCTTGTTTTGATGAGCTAAAAAGAGGTGGATAGTTTGAATGAAATGAAAAAGAAGGCCACATGGTTTGATAATTGGTTTAATGATTTTAAATATGACATGGAGAGTATTTGGATGAAGGTTTTAAACATTATTTTAGATGCCTTAAACTAGTTAAAACAATAGAAGAATCTATAAGATAACGGTGGGAAGAAGAAGAGAAGCTCAGGCAATACTTGGATAAACTGAGGGTGATTGCCAAAATTTTTGATGAAAAATTGGTCCAGTCATAGATTTTGGGGGATGAGGGCCCTGAGTTTATTTCAAAGTCTATTAATGTATCTATTTTCAAAACAAAAAATCTTCTTGAACAAAGAATATCCATGCTTAAGGGCATTCATGATATGTGGGAACAAGCAAGAATTTTTGAAGATATTATTTCAAAACTTATTGATAAAACTTTACCTTCATATTAGAGACTTGAATAATTAGGGGAAATAAAAGATGCTTGGGAGGAAAGACTTGATAAAATAATGAAGGAGATACCACTGATTTGACACTCATGGATAGGCTATTAGATATCATATGTGACATGTGGGGGAAAATCATGAACATTGCTCAGTTGAGAGAAATTGTTGCTACAATGGAGAAGAAATTTGAAGATTCAAGGTTTAAAACTAATTGGGTCGATGGACCTGATGATGATACATTGAAGAAATTTTTTTATAGTTATAATGAGTATCATGGGACTTCTCACGAGGGTGACAAGTGAAGAAATCCTTTCAGTTATCTTTTTGACAGCAATACTTTTAGGGTGTTTTTTGAGCAAGTAGATGACTATGGATTAGGGTTGGTAAGTCAAGAGATAACACGTGGTGATCAGTAGAGGACTAGGTTGGGACTTGCAGTCTAGACTTTTATTGAAGAAGAATATGGTGTACCTTTTCAACTCCAACAATTTCAACAGAAACAAACACTTCGATCTAACTGGGTATCCCTATAATGGTGGATTTGGGCCCCAGATTGTGGATCTTAATTTTTGATAGGAGGAATTGATGCTAATTTTGTCTATATTTTAAAATTTCATCCTCATTGTAAAGGTCAAATAATTGAAGCCATATTAGCTACCTGAAAGAGAGATTAGATATAGTTTACTATTTTTATAACTTTTTATGCAGAGATACTAAAACACTTTTTACAACTTTAATGCAATTAGTTTTATTTTAGAAGTTTGTTAGTTTAACGATAATGTTAATGAAAAATGGTCATTTGTATTCTAGTGAGCTTTGTTATGCATACATATTTCTTATTTGATTGAAATCAATAGAAGAATTCAAATCTAAAACCATTTCGTTGCATTATCTATGGATGATATTTCATATTTTGTTATTTGAAACAAGGGTTTTAAAAAAAAAGTGATGATGAATGGTTGTATGCTTTAAATTTTCACTGTGAATGGATGTAATGGTATGGATTATTCTATAGATTGTGTTGTTCTATGGTTTTAGTTGGTTAGGAAAACTCTCATTATGAAGTTTTCATTTCTGAATTAAAATAAATTTGTGTTCATGTGGTGTTGTCCCAAGCCTTGTTCTATCTGTTGCTATTTATTTACACCCCCCAAAAGTTAGATTAGTTCATACTATCTAGTTTGTACTTGTTTACTAGTAGGACCCTTGAATATTATAGTTGCATAGGCCACTGGATGATAACAACATAGTTGGGAACCAACTACAAAGAACTTGGAAGATAGGTGGTTTTAGATCATTTGTCTTTTTCAGGAGAAATAGAGTAGAAATATTTTGTTTTAATGTTGTTGTGTTACTTTGACCATCAACACTACTGCCTAGCCCCATCCAAATGGGGAAATTCATCACAAATCAACCACAACATTTGTAGAGGAGGCCTATGGACCCCACACGCTAACCTCTCAAGATGTCCTCCCGAAATGAGCATGATAGTCATCTCTAAACCATGTCTATCACTCTCCAAACTGACAAAAAACCCATTCTAGTAAGTAATGCTCAAGAAAATAATCCACGTGGCCAATTAACCATCATGTTATAAATAAGGGAGCTGATCCACATTATCATGCCAGGCCTCGTAGCCTAATCATGGTCTCCAAAGAAATATAGGCATCTCATAAGAACATGACACCAATAAGGTAGTCACTAGTCTAGGTATAGTGCATGAAATTAGAGTATCTGTATGAATATGGATCCTTCGGATCCCAATCTCTAACACCATATGGTCTAGTCACTAGGATTTTCTCCCAAGCTCATATGTGCAACAATATCATACCAATGGAGATAGAATTGCCTCCACGATAAGCAACCTCATGTGTATCTCTATATAGGTGTTTAATGAGACATGGGCCCCATGCATACCTTGTGTCATGCTCCGTCATCTACTCAATGTAAATTATCCAAACGATAGGAAATTTCCTACCTCTACGATTAGGTAGAATGAGCCCCATGATCAAACCACATAGACAATAGAAATATGATCCGTGATGACAACAAATGGAGATAAGTCTATCTCTAAGTCCACCACCTAAAGATGTCTAACACTAAGAACTCACTGCATAGTGTGGGTACCCTATCCAACATCATAAGTAATGAGCTCCCCATGAATATGAATATAGAGAATCCTCTAGACATCCTCATATGTGATAGTAAATTTGCTAGTTGATGAATGAATCGGTGACGACTTGGAGTGTTGGTGCAGGACAACCAATCCATTTCAATGATTTTGCTCTAGTTTTCTCATGAAGAGTTGATTCTAGGTTGTTTGGGTCTAGGTAGCTTTGAAAATTTGAGTTCAAATAAGGTATAGTGAGACCATTTTGATGTAATTGGAAAACTTTGGTGCCTTTTGGGTCCATATTGTAAAAGTTGCAAATCATGTTGAAAAGTTGTCAAGTTTGACAAAAGTTGTCAAGGTGGGTGAAATGTCATTTTTCTTATGTGAGATCATGTTTCTAGGTTGAATAAGGTCTAAATGGACTATTTCTAATGTTCTAGGTGAATAGGAGAGTCAATTAGCAAATAATTCAAAAAATGCTAAATATTGTCAACAAAAATATAAAGGAAAAGTGCAATTTTTGAACCCTAATGGTCATGGGGAGTTTGAAAGTTAGTTGAAGGTTGTTGAGTCAATTTTTTCACGATGGGAAAAGTTTCAATATGAGAAATCCATCGATGTATAGGTTGGTTGGAGGATTTTGAAGGAATAATAACAAGAATTTCCCCCGTTTTAATCAATTTTTTGTGTTTTCTTGTCTTTTCCAGGTTTAGAAACTTGTGGATTATTTTTGTACCTTTCATTTGAATCTATTTAGGAGGTATCTGATTGGAAAAAACTCATTTTATTGCCAAATTACAAAGGTCGGCAGAGTTAAGGGTTTTGAAGTTCATAATGGAAATATGATGGGGGCAGTGATTTTTCTTGAACTTTTAAGCATATGTAGGGAAAAATCAAGGTTTTTGAACTGGTTCCAAGGTTTGGAGAGGTTTGTGACATAGTTTTTCAATAAGCCCTTATGTCACATGCAAGAAATGAGGGTTTCATGGTAGAGCACTTTGGGAAATGTGTGTGAAAATAAATTAAGAAATTGGGTGTTTTGATGTCTGTTTAGGGCTTCCCCATAAATTTTTTGGGTAGGCAGTGTTGGTTTTTTTTAAGAACCAAACTTAATCTCAGTCCTTATGAATTTTCCACAACTCAATTATCAACAATGTTGAGGATTGGCCAACACTTAAGTAAAGTATTTAGTACCTCATTTCTTCTCTTCGGGCTCTGGGAGACCCAGGAGGGTAATCTTATGCATGCTCATAATATCTCAAATTTTGTCAAGAGCATTTCCTCACATAGATGCACTTCCTCAAGAAACCCACTTCATTAAAGGCTTGGCAGACCTTGGGTGAAAGTGTTACTTGTTTCAGGGAATGCGTTTATATATTGAAAGTTGATGCAATATAGTTTAGAGTATGTTATGAATTCGTCTTCATCCTGAATCTTAGGAAAAATTCAATACTAGCTCAGTTGGCCATGAGATAAA
The DNA here is from genome assembly GCA_007258455.2 of Sequoia sempervirens. Taxonomy (NCBI): domain Eukaryota; kingdom Viridiplantae; phylum Streptophyta; class Pinopsida; order Cupressales; family Cupressaceae; genus Sequoia; species Sequoia sempervirens. The sequence continues at coordinate 3,466 of VDFB02355526.1, read as the reverse complement.
CTAATAAAACAATCAGTGCTCTATTTGAGGGAAAAATAGAGTCATAAATTGCAATCAATGAATAATACAATTATGATTGAACATCAGAAACTAATGGACTATTAGCATGCCACTTTATAGCATCTAACTCATTGTGTTTTAAAATATTGCTTTCTTACTAAATCCCATATCCCTTTCTCACAAACTAATGATATTATTTTAGCATTTAATCAACTCAGTGAATTGAAGCATAAAAAAGACCCATTCATTTGGTGCAAATGACAAAAGACAAATGAAAGTATTCTTAATAACCTCATTCATAATTTAGAAGAAAGATACACGAGAGAGCAATATTTGAAACTAACATTCCTTTCATTGCTGATATTTACTTTGTAAAACTATTTTTAAGATCTTCATACAGTATAACTTTCTCCCTAGATTAGCTTATGATATATTTGCTAATGTATGCATTTACATTCTATTTGCTCTGAGAACATAGTATTCACCTTGACCTATTCTAGACTAAATTTTTTTGAACTCTCCTAAATCAGCTATGAAATCCCCTTTATAAATAGGGGAGCAACAAGTACCCAACTCAATTACAATTTCAATTTCATCTCATAAACCTAATTTCAATTGATTCCTTGAAGAACTCCCTAGGCAGTTTTCATGCAATCATTGGGAACAGGGGAGGACAAAAAACAAAACACATGTGCAAGATACTATTAGTGACTGTCATCGCGTCTATGTTGAACAAAAAAGATTCAATATCATATTAGCTGGAGGAATTCCACTTAAGCATGGAAAGGAAAAAGATAAACCATGGAAATATTGAAACAAATACCTCCTATGCAAAGACCATGGTGTCATTAAAACAAAAACAAGGAGATGACCCTAGTCAAAGTCGTCGGCATCTGAGAATGCCTGATCACTCCTTGTCCTTGATGAAATTGGAGGGATCATCACCATGTTGTCATCAGAGCTCCCATATGGCACTAGAGAAAGAAGGTACTAGCCATATCCTATGTTAGTTTCACCTTCAACGTTTGAAGGAGTATGAGAGAGCATAATAGGATAATTGTGTTTCCCCAGGTAGGCCCTGACTTTTATCTTTTTTCTCGGCCTTCTTCATTGGCTGAGCCAGTTCCTTGCCTTTGAACTTGACCATTTCTCCCGAAATGGTATTGTTTATTAAGTTGTATGTACTCTGCACAATTGATTTCTTCTTATGATGTCTAGCCCTCCTTTTACCCTTTGAAACATTAGGAGAAGCCTAAGCTTCCTGCTCAGTAATATCCTCATGATACTGAAATACATTGAGTTGGCTAGACCTTCTAACAGGCTGAATTGTCTCATCAACTTTCCACATCTCTAGAAAAAGTAGAATTTAACAATTCAAGATAGAGCTACAGGGAGATATGCCTAAAAACCTAGACAATTGTAACCACCCTAGCATAGAAATTCCTAACCAGACTAGAGAACCCAATTTAAAACCATCTCACTCAAGACAAGAACACTGAACATTCAACTTAGGAAAAACAAACAACCTCTCACTCTTCTTCCCATTACACTTTACATTCATTATAGACTGGAAAGATGGTGAAAATGAACAACGATCAACCTGCATTAAATAGACAATTTAGAGCATGGAGAATTAATGATTCAAGAACTCCTTGCACGAGTGAGTTGATAGCTTAACAAATCGGCTTTGAATCTAGGTCGTTGATCTTAAGACAATTAAAACTTCATCTAAGGTGGCCATGAGGATCATTTTTTGACCATTAGCAACTTGGTCCTAGAAAACAATGATGCTATCTCAAATGTTGCCATGTTCTTTGTTAATCTTGATTAATCATATGCGATCTGACAATTAGCATGTATCACTAACCTAATCCATGCTCCTTCATTAATATCAGTGAAGTACATAAGATTGATGTGTTTTTTAGAGAGAATATTTCCTTATACACTTCATTGCTCATCACTGATCTTCCCCAAATTTTACGGTGCAATCAGTGATGAAATTATTGTTGTGATGAAGTTTAGTCCATTAGATCATCCTATTTTAAAACAACATCAATGTTTCTCCAGACATCTCGTTATCTTCCTCTATACGATGTGCTTAGGATTCTACCACGTTGCCCCTTCATTAATAGCCATCGCCTATTGTGCATGAGTCTCGTCCTTCATCAGCCTCATCAGCAATGTAAACATCCCCATAATGAAATATCAGTCTTTGGATCCATGACTTGTTCTTTGATCACGTTCATCTTTCCATCATGCATCGCTAGTTCAAACTTTGCACCTTGTATTAGATTTAGACATGTACACCTACATGAAAATCAATGGTACAAAAGACATCACACATAAGATCTTATCATATTTGCGAAAGAAAACTTCTAGAGAATATCATCACTCATTAATAATTCACACTTAAGCTTTGAAATGAATCCACAATGAGCGATAAAGTATAGAACCATCGGGACATCGCTCATCACTAATTCTCCTCATACAGTTTGAGGGTAATTAGCAATGAGAGGATTTACATAGTGAAAATGTGTATCGTGTATCGCTAATGTGGAACTTAGCACTTAAAACATGTCTGTGATATGCGATGAAAATAAGAACATAAGGTTGGGGCATCGATCATTGATTCTACAATACTGAAGGCTCAAAAGCCATTGGAAATAAGTGATCCCTCAATAATACAAAGAACATCACTCATCATTAATTTTTCAAAGAACTCCAACAGCTATTCACGATGAACGAGAACAAAGAAATGTCGCTCATCGCTCATCACCAATTAAAAACATGCACTTCTAAAGTAAAAAGTGGTGAGCGATAATTAAGATGACTGATGTGACTTAAGTGAAAACCCTAAGGACATACACTTAATTTGTTCTGATGAAGGGGACCCTCGAGGATGACATGATAAAATGGGCTCAAAGACTTCTGTCATGAAATCTAGAGGATGTAAAGGCCAAAAATACCCTTTACTTAACCTTATAAAATTTAGACATTCAGACCTAGGCGAGAGGGACAAATGACTTGACAATAGTGATAGACATAAGAGTTTTTAAAATGACTTGCAATGGGAAACAGGAAGTCAACAACCAAATAGAATGTTACAAGCAGTTATAACAAATAAAACCTTAAACCCTCAGATAACAAACCTACATACAAATGTAACAAGGGTTTGAGATGGAATAGGAAATTTTTTTCATGGTTCCATCAGTTGCTCCAGTTGGGGATGTTTGTTCCTCATTAAACAGAGTGAGAATCTAGAAACTCAGGTGAAGCAGACCAGGAAAAAAAACAAAAACCAAGGACAAAGCAAGATAACAACAAAACAAAAACATATGTACAATATTTATATAAGATACACGATCAGACCAATCATAAAATTGGTATTTACCTCTATCAAAAACCTTGTTTTCCACCATTTACACCATGCCCAAGTTGAAAACAGTACCATGAAGAGTTCTCCAGC
>VDFB02355524.1:0-28547 GCA_007258455.2 Sequoia sempervirens | reverse complement strand
ATTTGAGCACTTTAGCAACAATCTCTTATTCTTCCAATATTCCACCAACACATCTAATACTACACACAAGTTCATTCACTCTCTACATAAAAGAAGTGATGTTCTCATCTTCACCCATTCTCAACATTTCATATTTCCCTTCCAGGCTTTGCAACTTAGCAATCTCCACATGGGTATCACCTTCATATAAAGTTTCCAACTTTTTCCAAATCTCATAAGCAGTCTTCAGCTCCATTACATTTTTCATCTCAGAATCAGTCAGAGCACTCAACAATGCTTCCTTAGCCCTGATATTGTACTCGGCTTCCTTAATCTCACTTGCAATAGAAGGACCATTCTGTGGGATGATATACCTATTCTATGTAATTGTCTAGTAAGGTTCACCAATGCATCTCAGATGACACTCCATTCGAGTCTTCCAAAAAGAATAATTAGTTCCATCAAATCTCAGACTATCCTTCTTATATGTTACCATCCTAGACCACCTCAATCTATTAAACCGAGGAACCTTCTCTGATACCAATTGTTGGCAACACAAGGGCAAATAACTTAGAGAGCTGTCGCAAAAAATATAAATATTAAACTTATTCTTAGATCTGATAAATAAACATGAAAGCATAAACCATCACCACATCAAAAACACACACAACACCAATATTTTTTATGTGGAAACCTTGTTAGGGGAAAAACCATGGTGGAGGTTAATCCACAAGATTATACCCTATTAAAAGTATAAAAGTATTATAAATGGGGAATGCACATGCATTTAGGCACACTGCCTAGAGCTCACTGCTCAAATACAAAAGGCTTACTACCCAAAGGAAGACTCACTTTCTTACAATCACATTCATATTACATCAAGAAGATTTTGAACTGAGAAAATAACATCTTCTAATGCCTGATTACAGTTTCGGTTAAGCACATAAACACTTTCTTCTGCTCACTCTTCTTCACACTTTACTTATGCCTTCAAAATATTAGAACATTATTTGCACACAACACTCAACATACATCATACACCACTCCTTCAAATGGTATAAACAATCGATCATATATATCCACAACTAAGGATAACATCAACTACATGTCGACCCAACAAAATATAAAATGTGTACAAACTGTCAGCCCAAATCAATAAACAATTATCAATGCGCACCAAACAATGTCAGCCAAAACATAGTAAGGACCCAAAACAACATGTCCAAATATGAAACACCTTAAAAAATTATGCCTCGAAGATCCGCAACACGCAAAAATCACCTTATCGGCCATGATCATGAAAAACATGAACTCACAAAAGAAAATCACCAATCGTGAACACAATGATCAATGCGGACCAACAACATAGATAGAGCATGATCTAGAAACATCCACAAGCATCATGAATCACCACAAAAGCATCCACAAAAAATCAAATTACTAGAATCACATCATCTTCTTTCAAGAACACCAACTAAAGCAACAAAACAACTGTTAGAACATAAATACTCATAACTCAATCAAATCTTCATGCGAACCTCTAAAAATTCATGTGGATAAACTAGATATACTTGTCAACAAACCCTTTAATCCACAACCTCTTATCATCAATATACTAAACTAGCCACCATGTTGAACTTCACTGCACCACTAGTTAACAACCTACAACTTATTTTATTACAATTTTCTCAATATCCTTGACATATACAACCTTGAAGATATTAATTCCAATAGTGTTGACATCAATGAAAACCACATATCAGCAATATCCAACAGCCTTGTGGTGATCTAAATTCAAATGGTGTTTGGCCAACTTAGAAGACTATGAAGATATTTTGTGGCTGACTTATTTATGTTCTACGAGTATACATATACATATATATAGAACATATTTTTTGAAGATATGAGAAATATGGAAGAAGTATGATGTGTGCAAGTAGATAAGAGAGTATCATGTGTGTGAGCAGATAAGAGTGTGCAAAGGAAGAAGTAATATATTTTGCAGAGTTTGTGCGAAGAAGTTGTGCAGAAGTTTCTTGATTAGATCTACAGTAGATAGATGTTGTGCTCTTAACTGGAACTGAATTCATGCATATATAGATGCAATTTCATCAGTTCACTTTTGTTAGTGAGACTATTTTATAATCTGTTGTTTTGTATTTGGGCAGTGAGCCCAACCGGTAGTGAACCACCCTACAGTGAGAAACTTGGTAGTGAGCCCTTGTAAAAATCACCTTAATCGATGCTTTATAATTGAGAATTAGCATTCTCCATGGTTTTTCCCTTCTTGGGTTTCCATGTAAATTTTGATGTTCATTGTGTTTAGTGTTGTTGTGTGCATTCATGTTCATATCTATTTGATTAATTTCTCATTAGTATGAGTTTGCTCCAGATTAATTAAAGAAAAGAAAAGTATTGTTAGATAACTGATTCACCCCCCCTCTTAGTTATATGGACTGTTCAACACTGTAGTCATCCTATATCTTCAACATTTGTACATTCAGACCCCTCTTGACATATTTTTCTACTTTAGTGTGAGTCTGAGCGTAACTTCGTACTCGAGCACTAAAGTGGGGGCTAAATGTAGCATCGTAAATTGTCACCCTTGACAATTTCACACTATGTTTTGCTCCCCTTTAAGTTATTGGGCCTAATTGAGCACTTAATTTCCTAAATTATGCATTCCACAATCCATTTTAAACATTTACCGATAATTTTCAAGCACAAAATAAATGCTCTCATTTAATACTTTTCCCTCAACTCCTTAAGTTTCATAAATATGCATGGGACAGTGGTGCCTAGGGTGCCTATGTCCCCCTATTTTGGCTCCAAATTCAAATATGTCAGCGTCGACATTTTATTATTTGAAATTCAAATATCTAAAGTCAATTATCAAGATTTAATTTTTGGGAAATTAGAATAGAGCATATAAATACCTAATTATTGTATTATTTCAAATCTATCCAACAAATTAAAGAAATTATGATCAAGCAATTATCAAGAGCATTATCAAGCAAGTCAAGAGTAGCCATTAGAGGATTTATTGTGGCAATTAAAGATCCAAACATCATGTCAAATCATATTTTATTTTATGTATGTTTATGTTATCATTGTTTGTGTTTAGGGTAATTCTTTGTAGGTCTCCAAGCATTTCAAGCAATTCAAGCAAGCAAGATCCAAACCTTGAAGAGATGTGTATGAATTCAGTCCTTCAAGCAATTCATTGAAGGGTGGTGAGTTGTAGCACTTTTTTGATTCATCATTCCTTCCTATCATTTATCCTTTTATCATTGACATTTCCATTGTAGAAGTGGAAACACTAACACAGGGTTTGACTAAGGCAAGCCCCTAAATGCCACAACCCTTCCTCTCTCTTTGAATTTTTAGGTTTCATATCTGAAGAGGATTTAAGGAGGTTTGGAGATCAATTATTCATTGTTGCAATCAAACCCTACACCTTGACAACAAACAAAAACCCAGTTACAAAAGTATCCGACAATGATCTGACATTTAAGGATAGTGTTCATATTTAAGTTAATGGATTCACATGTATATTTACATTAGAGGATGAGGATAGTCATACTTTTACTAGTGTAATGGTTGTATCCAAACTCCTATTGGTCCTTACATGCGATCAACACATCTTTTAGGAAAGATTCATCTCCAGTAATCAATTTTAGTGATTAAAAGGAGGGAATGCATCTAATGTAGAGCATTCAAAAACACAAATAAAAACCCTCTAGGAATTGTTTTGAATGATTATATTTAATAAATCTAATCTTTAGGATGAAAATACTTAGATTTTTTAGAGATTGAAGGATGAAAACCTTTTGGTTTTTAGGATTAGAGGATAAAAACCCTTTGGTTTTGCATGAAAATCTCACCCAAAAGTTGTGAATGAGCTTTCATGATGGTGGATTGCAACTTCATCAAGTTGTATTATTTACAATTTGTTATGCATTTTAATAGTATAGTTGGGTTTTTGATATGGTAGTTGAAGTTATTGTCTCTGCTATTGTTGCAAAATATTTTGTTGTATTCCAAAATCCTCTATAAACAATAAAGGTAATAAATTTATCACCACTATCCCCACTTCCAACCATTTTTTTATGATTGTACCCATTGAAATGATTAGCACATTAATAAACATATTATACAATTTAAATCACCTTGTGTTAAAATGAAACATCAACTTCCTAATGATGAACAAAAAAGTATTGCAGTTAATATTTTATTAAATCTCCTTTGAGATAGTTTCTATTTGAATAACTACACACATTTCATAAAGCTTTGCACTCATGTGAATAATATTGAATTTAAATCAATTGCTTCCAATGGTTTGATGTGTGGGCCCTCCCATACCTCTTCCATATCTTCTTATTCTTTAAAATTTTGAATGATTTAAATACTTTTAAAAGGGTAATAAAATAAAGATAACAAATAGCTATTCTAATTCCATTTTTTAAGCCTTAAACTCCTATAAAATTTACAATAAAAATTAATTCTCTATATAATATGATACAAATTCTATTAAATATTAATTATGTCCATTAGATCCATCCATATGACTCTTTATAATAATAAAAAAAAAAACTTTTTGCAATTATCATAGTGGGAACCTTATACAAATTTGTATGGAATTAAATCATAAATTTTAATATTTGATTGATAATAACATTATACATGTGGATGTTGCTAATGATGGAGGAAATCACTTAGTTGTTTCCACCTAATCAAAATTGAAATTTTATACTAAATAATTTCATATACATTCTCAATATAATAATATAGATTTCCAATGTACCCAAACATATTTATAATTATGTGGCACACACACATATGGATATATATTTTATGGATATACATTATGGCGGTTCACCTTCTCATTTTCCTATTTATACTTTATGGTATTGACTCAATAGTTCTTCCTTTCCCCAAATACCTCTACTTATTTCATTTTATGATGGAGAGATTGAGCTCACAATAACTATTATGATCCAATTCATGTTTGAGGTTTCCTCCACAAACATCTATGCAAGGGAATCCTCACTAATCTAATGAATCAGTATAATATATTTTTGAAATAATTTTATATGATTGTCATTTAAAATAGGATATTTATGCACAGTAAAGTGTTGCATTGAAAATTGTCAATGACATCCTTACTAATAGTATGGGAATCATCATATTATCTCTCCAAATGGATCTTAAGTGGAAGTATTATCTCATATGTTATTCCTTAGATTATATTTATTAATATAGCTTGGCTAAAATAGTTAAAAGTTTTTCCTTATATGGTCCATATCATTTGGATGTTCATGGTGATAGAATTATTAAAATGAAAAGAGATTCATATATACCTATTTTTGAGTCTTGTTTTTTCACACTATATTATATAGAAATACTCATTTTAGTCCCCTATGATCATAAATGGAGGGAACATTACATGACAACTCTTAGAACAAAGATCCTTATGAATGCCAATAAAATAAATTTATTTATAAGTTGTATAATATGCATTTACAATGAAAGAATCAATATTGAGTTGAAAATCAAGATAAGGAGAAAATAAATCCCTCTTTATTTCCTCCTAAGTTTTCTCAAGAATAGAAAGCAACTTAAAATTATTGTCATCCACCACAAGTGAAGCTAAAGTAAAAAATCATCATCCTCTATATGTACTAGGAAGATTCCATCCCAATCCTATAAGGAAAAATAATAAATTAATATTTGGTAGTCCTATCACCACTTATTCTAAGTCATTATCTCCATATGGAACCCAAGATAAAATAAAATAAAATTATGTCAAAGGCAAAAAAAAATAAAAATTCAAAAGTACAAGGGAAATGGATAACAAGGGGTGTCATCCATTCCTCATATATCAAGTGTATTCACTAAATTATTATATCATGCTAAAATTCAATCACTTGAAAGTGTTTGAAAACCATATATAATTGGGACGAAGATGATTTATTAGAATATGATTCTTCCAATATTGTTGGTTGATATTTGAAGCTTTCATTCTTTGTGTGCTTATCTATTCATGCATAAAATCATTTAGATGGACTCCCCCATTTGTGGGAATATCCTTTATGGCATTAGACACTTTCATCATATATTGATGATATACTTTTGTTCTATTCCATATGATTCAAATCATTATGATTACTATATTATGGAATGTTAAATTTATGACATGATATTTTCTTATGATGATTACAAGTTTTGTGACTATCAAACTTACATCTTATGATCTGATGATTTCTCATGTTTGTTCTAATCATGATTACACCATATGTTACTATGTTTTATTATCATGGTACTTTTTCCTAACAAGTTTTTCATGATGATATCTCACACTTTTTTATGCTTACAAGATATTTATCTAGCACTAATGGGTACTCTTATGGCCCTAATCGAGGCAAACATTGAGTAAATATTGCTATCTATCAATATATTATTTCATGAGCATACATATTAGTAGCTTCAAGATATCATTTTAAATTATTTTATATTTACATTCTTATAATTTCAATGATCTTTCTAAGGTTATATTAGTTTACATAGCTTTACTACTCTCCTCCAACTTAATTGCATTATCTGCATACAATTAATTGGAGGGATTATATAAAGTCACTAACATTTCTCTCTTGAGCATGGTTACAATGACTATCACATGATAAAAAATCTATTTTTATATGGTACCACATTAATTATGTTTCTCCAAGGTGGTATCATTCTTCCACCACTAGTGGAATATCCCTTACCCCTTCCCTCTTTTTTCTTTTGATTGTAGACAATATATTATTGTTTATTTGTTATGTCTATATGATGATACTCATTAATTTTTCTATTAGTAGGTTTCCAAGGTAGAGAAGTTCTTTAAAGGGAGCATGTTATAAGAAGCAACATCCAAATCCTTATATGTATCATTTTTTAGTGTTTCAATAAAATAATTTCATGTTGGCTACTTAATTTTACTTTGGCATGCATTATTATGGTGGTTTGTATGCTAGTCAAAATGAGGGAAAATTATAATGTTGAAAATTTCATAATTTTATCTTTTCCCATTAATTTTAGACTTGCTTCAAGACCCAATTATTCATTAGGCAATGATAAATGTACAAGTGGCATGATTTCTACTGAAATTTGGCACATAACCTAAACCATTCATATTTCCATCTACACTCACTCCTAAAGACTAGAATTGATCCTTAGTTTAATTCTTATCCCACCTTAGGTTCATCAATGATTGTATAAATAAATTGGGTCAAATGTGTAATTGTAAAAATGATGGTCCCTAGGGGCGCCGGTCCTAGCTCAGTTGGTTAAGGTGTTCCCTGTAGCAGGGCGCCCACCATGGGTTCGACTCTCCGACGCTCCCGTGGTACCGGTTGGTGTGTCCCGCCAGCACTGCCGGTCACGGTAAAAAGTTTACCGGCGGTGGGGGGTTATATGGGGGGCCGTGCTGCACCCGATTCCCCTCGTTAAAAAAATAAAAAATAAAAAAAAATGATGGTCCCTAAAATTTTAGTTTTTAAATTTAAATTTAGGGTGCCTAACCCTTCCAAGTAGTCATTACATGTTTACACAAAGTGTGGAATGATTCATTTGTGTCCCTTATATTTTTATTTAAAAGGGTAAATATAGTTTATTTTTATCATCTAAATAGATCATTCAAGATGCATTCATTGGCATAATCAAAACATTCATTACTACATTGCCTACTTACATCAATATCTATGGTATTTTTGCATATTTTATTATTATCTTCAATAATTTTGAAATGTTATTGGATAAACATCCTTAAAAGGTTTAACATAAGGGAGGAATTATCATTTTCATGTGAAAAACCTCAACCACATGACCAAGTTTCTATATGGAAATAAATTCAAATACTGAAGGCAACCTAAATAACATTCAATGATCAATAGGGGTCAAAGTTACACTTTTAATGCAATATCATCTTATGGGTCCAACCATCAACACAAACCAAAAATATTATGGCTCAAGACATTACCCTCAAATTTCTAGCCACTTCTCTTAAGGGAAATGCTTTGAACTAGTTTTGAGTTTTTGGCACATAGTTCACTTGCAAACTAGGACTAGCTAAGAGATCTATTACAAAAATAGTTTAAGGAGAAGAAAAATTTGTTTCTATTTGATCAAGAATCACACATCATTTAAAAGAGAACCAATTAATTCCATTGATAACTTCAAATCTATATTCAAGAGGACTTGGGAGAGGATCCCCATGAAAATACGCCCTCCATTAAGTTTTGCATCCATTTACTTCAATGTAAAATCTATTGATTATGAAATAGCCTCAATGATTAAAATTATATGTGGTATGACCCTCTCTAGTGCTTTTGAGCTAGCTTTCTAAGCTAAGTGGTATTCGATACTAGTTGGAAAAAATTATTCAATGCTTATTTTTGCCTTGCTCCTTCCACCTTATGTATCCTCTCAAGCTATTCAATATACTCCAATATAAATCTTAATACTACCCACCTCTCCTCCTATTGAGTCTTTTGATCCAAATGAGGTGGTTGAGGTAAAAGGATTTGTTTCAAAATTTTATAAAAAGTTTATGGCCTTTAAAATATAACTTGCAACTAAGAATTCCCTTAGGTGACTTATCCCTCCAACTCCAAAGCCTAACCCAAGAAACTTTAGTAACCCTTCACCTATCTTAATGTAACACAATTAGCCACATGTGTGTTCCCCTTAGACCCCGATAAGCCATAAGGAAAAATATTAACATCTCGTGGTTTAAAATGAGGTGCTCTTTCTAACATGAGCTCTCTATGGGAAGAGAAAATAAGACCATATCCATTAAAAGAGAGGCCAAGTGAAATGATGCAATGAGGTTGATGGTGTTGATGGATCACTAGCAACCATGGAAGATGATACTTACTAAATATGGTGGAAATAAAATAAATTTATATGATGACTCACCCACACGGAAAATCTATAAGTTATCAAGGAGGTAGTTGAGGATGAACTAATGAGCACAAATGAGATAAATCCATCTCTTATCTTAAACAATATATGTAACCTTCCTTCAAGGGAGAATGAGTGATTACATAGTAGATATGATTGTTGTGTTAGCAGGAGGACTCCTTAAATGCATGAACATTTGACTCCTAACATCCATGAGGGAGGTCTCACAAGATTTAAGTCTATTTTGGAAACCATAATTCCTTACAAGCCCAATTTTAGCATTTCCCAAAGCAACATGGGTGAATAGTAGTAGTATAAGGATATAACTAATGCCATGGGATAATTTGGCATGCTCAAATTTGAGAAAAAATTAAATCTTCAACTCTCAAACATTCTTTTTAAACCCGTGTTAGTTACAAATCAAAATCTAGAGCATGAAGATAGGCAAGGAAAATTAAGTTTCATTTCAATAGAACATTGAAATATAAGGAGGTATAAGTTACTATTTTCATTTTCATATAGTTTTTCTTTATTCAATATTGTCACCTCAAAATTGATCTTGTGTAGCATACTCGTGAGAAAGAATAGTTATAAATACTTACCTATGGATGAGTTTGTTTAATAGGCTACTACTATAAATTTCATTTCATTTTTTAAAAAGTAATATGTTAATGATGATAGTAATATTTTTCTGTTCAATAAGTGTTTGCAAAGATATGGTTAGTGTTTCATTAATGGAATGGTTTTATTTCTTGGGTTTCCACATTCAAGTGTGCATAGGTGTGGTTTTAGTTTCATTCAAAAGTGGTTTATTTATCTTTCTCCACCAAAATTAATTTCACAATAAATTGTCTAATGCTTTATCTTCCAAGTTCATTCTTTCTCACAAGCAGAAAACCCCCTATGAATTGCCAAAAACTATAGTAATTTTTACACTCCACTTTTAATCATTTTCTCCCTAGTACCATTCATCATGTTTCCCCTTTCCTAGCTCTAAATAGTATTTTGTTACCCTTGGCACCCTTGGCACTAATAACTAATTTGAGAACTCCAATTTAATGAGACTTATTGAATTACCCTTGTTTGAGCTCTAATCATGCTCCCATGTCTTTTCTTCTTACCCCTATGATAATGTGTCATGATCAAGCTCCAAGTTATAATTATGCTGGCATGTGAATGATTTTCTTATATGATCTCTAAAGATATGAGAACATTTCAATAGATACTATAGAGTACAATTTTTTTATCATATTGGCATCATGTGCTAAGGAGCCTTGGAGCACTTAGCAAAATCTTATTATGGAAGGGAACACAATATATTGAGAGGGGGGTGAATCAATATATCAAATATATTTATAACTCTTTAATTCAACATGTATATCCAAGCATGAACATCAAACATGAATCAAAATAGCTACTATCAATCAAACAATCACAGGAGCACACATCCACACAATGAACACTCAATATATGTGGAAACCCAAAATGAGAAAAACCATGGCAAGAAAAGCTTCTTGGAGATACTATCCAAATCCAACCTCATAGAAATAATGAATAAGTTAAAATCATAAAGTAGGCACCAAATTATCAGAGACATCAATCCCTTGTTGTATTTGTAGGCACCAACCTACTAGAGACACCAATCCCCAATACAAAGATCTGAAAACCAACTCAACAAGTAGGACACCAATCCTACTGGATTACAAAGATAAAGCTTGTCGAATTTCAATGTTGATTACATAGCTTACACAAGGTCTAATCTTGTCTTGGATACTCTCCAACACACCTTGTGATCTTCTGATAATGGTGCACAATGATTGAGATGCAACTCACATTGAATAACATGTGCTTGCACAATTTCTCACACACACACACTTCACAAACTCATACATCAAGTGAGATATAAAGTTATGATGATTATATATGTATCTCATATATTAACATAAATTCATGTTGGCCAGGGGTCCATAATTAACCAGGTCGACAAAGGGTGGACTTAAATTCAAATTTACATGAAACGTGTAGCTGGTAGGTCCTAAATAAAATTTGTTGCCATGAAAATAATATGATGTCATGCACTTCTACAGAAACCTCAACCTAGACCTATTTCACTTTCCCACACTTTCTGTATCTCACACACTTCAAGCTGCTACCACATAGTTCCGAAACAACAATTGATTAAATAACTAGCATAGTGACCCTTTTGTCACTTCAATCTTTTTGCATGTTGAACATAACTTCCAGAAACTCTAGAATATGATAGAACATGTGTAGAGATTCTCTCCACTCAAACCACAAACCAAAATTCACCTTCAAGAAGAAATACAGATTATGATTTAAATTTGCTAGAGAAATCTCTCTACCTTGAGTAACTGACCTCAAACATTTCAGATTAAACTTCTGGATTATCTCTATCAACATGAATGATAATTCAAGTATGATTAGATTTAATTCTCATTGTACTATTGACATTGCTCCTTTGTCATCAGTGAGCATTTTTGACATCAAGGACAATACTCCTTGACATTACTCATTTGACATCAATGATAACTTTTATTCAACCATTATGTTATAGGTTAGGGGGTTGAACATATAACAAATAGAATAGCTCATGTATTATGAATTTGTGCTTCCATGCAATGGGAGGCATGAGAACCATTGATCTGAGATATTGATTAGATAAGTTACTTAGGTTCTAAGGACTGTCACATATGAATGTGATGTGGAATGATGAACAATCTTTTGAGATCCCATGAGATCTTATTTAAGTTGGTAGGATGGTCCTTCAAGATTGGTTCATTGTGTCCAATTCATCATGTTATGGGTCCTTTTTTTGTTGTGTCCATGTGATCACATCAACAAAAGAATCCCATGAATAGAATACATAGGGATGTTAGTATGAAGCATGCAAGCTCCATTGGTTTATAAAGTGAGCCAGATGATTGGGAGGACCTTAAAAGTCCCAAGGAAGATTTTACTGTGTATCAAGGTAGGTTTTTTAAGACCATTTATCTCATTTAAGATGGATGATCCTTAGATTTCTTGAGTTCCTCTTAAGTTCATGTTAAATTAGGTCCTCAAGGGCACTTAGATATTTTGTATCAACTATGATGAATGGTCAAATGGATATATCATGTGACCATGTTGTTGGCTAGAGTGGGTGTGTGTTAATGATCTTGTGGGTTTATAGATTTGGCAAGAATAATTTAATTCCAATTGGTCCCTTGGACCAATCAACAAAAGGTTAAGAGCATGTGCATGTGCAAATGTAAATGAGACGTACATTGTGTACAATCTAGGTGGTAATAATCTAGTGGGTCTAGTATGTTTATTTTTTGGAGAAATTTTCTATATTGTGTTGCAATATTTTAAAACAACATGCTCATTCCTTAAGTACATATGGTGTATTTAATCCATAGCTACACCATGAATAAAGAAAAAAGAACATGTATAGAAATAAAGGGTGTGTGAGTAGATGGAAGATTTAATGTGCTAACAGATGTGGAGATTAAGGTGTTTATGAATAATATGGTGGTTTAGCAGGGATATGCAGTTAGAAAGTGTTGGGGCTTGGGTGTGATATTTATTTGCAAAGTAGCTTGGATGTGCTATTCACTTGAAAATTTATTCTATAGTAAGTTATTAAAGAAAAACATTTTATTGATCTAGTTTGGTAAACAAATAAAAATATAATGTGGTAAGATGCAATGAGTTTTAGATGTTGTGGTACAACATGAACATGTTTGTTTACATGTGGTGAACTTGTGGTAGCAATGGCAAGATATTTGGAGAACTCACTGCTAGATACTAAATTTAGTGTTACTAGATGCATGGATGGTGATGCAAGTGCACATGTGGTAGAGCTAGAGTTCATATGATGCAATCTAGAGACATGTTTATGTTTAGAAGGATGTTCTAAGGTACCACAAGCAAATCAAAATGGTTAGATATTTGTATATGCTACCACAAGCTTGGTGTTAGTAGTGGTGGTTATACTAGAAAACATGTACATAATGACTATATATTGAAGATAACTATGGGCTCTTAGTGTGTGGTAGTGGCTATGTATACATAGTAGTTATCCACATGGAGGCACCATGTTTGGTGATTATGTTATAGTGACCATGTATACATAGTAATTATCCACATGGAGACATCATGTTTGGTAATATGTGTGGTAGTGACTATGTATACATAGAACTATCCACATAGAGACATCATGCTTGGTGATACATGTGTTGCATACTAACATCATGTTATGGTTAGAATATAGTTGTGTGATTCTTCATATTCCATGGGTTGGTTAGACAATTAGATAGTTGGTATCCCATAACTATGTATATATGTATCATCTCATGTGAATGTGCCAAGGTTGGTCAATGACAAATGGGTGAACAAAAGGTTGACCATTGGACATTGGATAGTAGATGTTAGAAGGTTGATTGCATAATGGTATTATTATAATTACTATAGATTAAGAATATATAAAGATCATATATTAAATCATTTGATTCTAAATAATATAATGGTGACTGTCTTTTGGTTGTGGCTTTTATCCAATAAGATTTTCCTAAGCAATCATAGGGATTATCATGCTTATCCACTATCTAGTTGTCAATAGTAGTACCATTAGTTGTTGAACTTACAATATCTAGTTGCCAAGTGCAATGCCATTTTAGCTATTGAGTATAATATCTAGCCACTTATGTAGTACCATGTTAGTTGTGTATGCAGTATCTAGTTGTCAAGAGGCGGTATCATTGACTTTTTCTATAGTTAGTAGTTATTTGTATACTTATTTGCAATGTTTTATGGATGCTATTAATTTGGATCATTTTCTTATGTATTTTGTTCCCATTTGCAATCATTCACAGGGTCCAAACTTGATCCTCAATCTATTCATTTCTTGTTTTAGATCAAATTCATGATTATAGAAGTGGTTTAATTCACTTTCACACTTAAAGAAATGATCCCTTTGTTTAAAAAATCAAATTCAAATTTGAACCCAATTTTTCCTTCTAATTAACCATTATGAATTAGCTTGAAACACAAAATAATTAAATTAAATGTAAGGGTGTTACATTTAAAAATAAGTTCGACTAAATTATTTAAGATTTTTTTTTAAAAAAAACCTTCACTAACACCTTTTAACACACATCACAAACCTAAAAAAAATCATCTAACAATATCAACACTACACCATTTTTCCTATGAATAATGTGACTACTTTCCATCCTCCATGTACATGGAGATGGAGGACCAAAATGGAACAAAATAAAATGAATAGATTTAATATATATAAAAAATAAATAAATAAAATAAAATAAAATATGAAAACAATTCTTTTACTCGATGGAAGAGAAACCTTGGAAAGCATTTTTGTCTTCGACCAGAAAGACGTGCAGAAACAATTGGTTTGCAATCAAACAAACAAGATATGATTACAGTAACAGTGTTCGTAGATTAAGACAGCAATTTATTTTTTAAATTTAAATTTGAACATTGGGTTGGTGAGCCGTGGTGCACACAGCCCAATAATCGAAGGGAAAGAATGGCAGAGTCCTGGGATGCAGCCTGCAAGTCTCAGGCTTTCGCTACCCACAAGTCCAACTCCCCAGTCATTCAAAAATACCCAATTTCTCTGCCTATCCAAGCTTTAAAAGAAAAACAAATCCAATATTCATTCCACTTTACTTTCATATTCCAAATGAAGTCCAGCAGTATACCCTGCATAGAACTTCAGTATTGCACAAGACTGAGAGCAGAGTGCAATTTTCTGCATGCGCAGAAAGATTTAGCAGTAACAATGCAGGAACAAGGTAGACAAAAAATAGAAAGCACCATGCGAGTGGTTCATTCCTTGCGCTCTGTTCTTTACAAGGCTCAGGTTGGCTTTGCACATTCTTTCTCAGTTGGGTAATTTTGAGTTATTATATGATGGTTTATTGCCATTTAATTGTTTGCATTGTCATTTATGATGGTTATGAGAGATAGGTTCTTGTAGATTTTTTAAATGTTTTTTCTTGATTAGATAAACAATCTTAATGTCGTTTTTACTATAAAAATCTTCATGTCTATTATAAAGATCAACTTACAACTAGTATATTTATCTTTAGAAAAATCTATGTAAAAGATGATGAGAGATATCATTCTTGAGACATCTATTCAACTCTATAATAGAAAATAGTTTTTGTTAACGCATTCACGTCATTAGACTCGACCTGTTGCTATCACTGTTATCATGCCTCTCAACATAATTAAATCCCCATTCATCATCATATAATTTAATAATTTAATATGCTGGAAGATCTTCACTAACCTTTAAATTCTAAGCTATCTTCAATTTTATGGGCTCTGTTTATCATATAATACAACTTAAAATCCTTTTGAATCTCATAAGTTCAATCCTGATTGTCTTTCTTTTCATGAACCCATCTTATGTTAGCAAGCAATTGACTTATGTTTTTGATAGATAAACAGGGAAACAAGCAATCAGCCTATATTGACATATAATACTGTGTTGATTCTTCAGGGGAGAGAGACTTGTGACCAAGAGGTGGATATGATTGAAAATAGCACTCCAAGCATTCAAATAAAGATTTTGCAAGAAAGGTTGCAGCAGTTAAGAAGCAAGTCTGAATTAAGGGAAATCGAAGTCAAGGAGGTGTGCCGCAGAAATACTTGTCAGGCAGCCATTCGAAATGTTGCAGAGCAGGTAAAAGCAGAGAGTGGACAACTGTTGGAGATGCAACTGCTTTTAGCTGTTTTGGATAAGCAAGTGCAGGAGCTGCACCACTCCAGAGATTTATGGCGGTGCAAAGCATTTTGTGCCACCAGAGAGGCTGAAGCACTCAAAGAAACGGTGCCCACTTTTTCTCTTCACTCTGCAATGTATTTTGCTTTAGTTTAAGATTCTTCCACCTTAAATGTTAGGAGAGGTTTTACAGGGAGCACCATACTGATCACTGATGTCCAGAAGCCTACAATCTGATCCTTTCAGTGTAGGTAGATGAATAAAATGAATTTGTAGTTTCTGGAATTGAAAAAAGGTTTAGTAGGCTGTTGATCAACAGCTGATCACTTTTTCTAGTTCAAAAGAAAGTCTGATCTCTTTTTATGGTACAGTCAGGTAGATGACTTTTTACCTTTTGAAATTGGAAAAGTAGATGGGCTGTCCCATCAACAGTTGATCAGAGGTTGTCGACTTTAATTGGAAAAAATTGCAGACTTTTATGCTTGATAAGCCCTTCAGAATTAGTGGAGTAAGTTGAAGTTCAATCTGTCATATTTTTAATTTGAAGCTCTAGCCTTCAGATTATTTCATACATTTTAAGTTTTAGATGATGATACTATTTGCTAAAAGTAACAAGCAACCCGTTGTAGTTCTCACAACAACTGTTCATAGGATGAGTTGACTATAATAGAACTAGAGTATGATTCATGCACAAACTATTTCTAGAATGTGTTGACTATAATGCACGTTGCTCTCAGCTCTTCCCATATTATTGACCTTATACCTTAGATTATCATAAGTTGGTCTTTGGTTTATCTGACTAATGGGTCTTCATATTTGTGGAAATGGAAATGGAAATGAATCTTTATATAGTTCACATATCGGACGATCTGTTTTTTTGTCTACAGATGGGTTATAGTAATATGGGACTATCCCGTACTCCACATAGAAGACACTAACTGTGTTACAAATGAGGTGTACATACCCTACCCCCAGCAGGATTTAAACTCGTGACCTCTCTTTCAAGATTACAAGTTCTCCACCATTAGACCAACTCAGGAGTATTTTTATAATAGAAAGATTTTATATTATCTATTGAGTTCATTTCATTATTTCATACAAAATGAGAGTCTATATTGATATCTCTTCAATTAAAATTAAAAATTATTTTAAATTTATGTTTTCAACTTTTTATTCTTATTTTAAAATTTGATGAAAATTCTCTTAGACTATTATATTATGAAATGTGTTATTGCCATTGAAGAGCTATTTAGGTTATATTTGAACACTAAATTAATTTATTTTGTTAACAAATTCTGCTTCTTACTTTTGCTTCTGCAGTGGTATCTTCTTGATGTTTTTGTTCTGTTTCTTCATTTCTGCGCTCCTACTTGTATAGGATTTCAAGACCCTTCAAAATCTGTTTTACTTTATATCAAAAACAAATTCTGATGCTAACTGGTAAGTGGTGATTTATCAGGTGCAGCAATGGCAGCACAAGGCACGTTCCTCTCAGAAAAAGTTGTGTCACTTAGAGTCACAAATGACCCACTTAAAAAATCATCCTCATTTTAAATCAGACCCAATACTATATCGCGAAAGAAGTAGTGAGTCTGACAAACGAGACAAGATTGACCACCCTTGTGACGAAAATTGTTGGAATGCTGAGGAGGTGAAGAACAGTAACAGTAATCTTAACAAAAATAAGAGAGGGGAACTGAAGATGGTTTTTCCCAAACGCCAGCCTTTGTTAGATAAGGAACGTAAGAAGACAGCAGAGAATGTAAATGGATCTTGCGAACGACCTCAGCATCAAAAAAGTGAATGTAGGAAGAAAAATGCAAGGCAGGATATCCATGGTAGAAACCAAAGATCGACAAGACGCCCGTTGCAGAATATTTCTAATGTTATTGTGTCTTCTCCTTCAAATTGAGGAGAAATCTTGAATTCAATTGTGTGAATTTTTTTTGTATTAACGTTTAGGATCACATTCTATGACTCTAAGAAAATTCACTGCCAGCAATTCATGGACGGAAAATTCACCGCGGAAAAATTTACTGCCATGAAAAATTCAGCTCACGTAAAATTCACCGCGGAAAAATTTACTGCCATGAAAAATTCAGCTCACGTAAAATTCACCACTAGAAATTCACTGCCATGAATTGCTGGCAGTGAATTTTCTGTGAGGTGAATTTTTCTTGGCGGTGAATTTTCCCGTGGTGAATTGCTGGCGGTGAATTTTCCAACAGTGAATTGCTGGCGGTGAATTTGCCAGATGCCACATTCTATGATTCATCATTAGATGTTAGAGAGCTCAAGGATCATTAAATTTCGGATCACACTCCATGATCTATCATCAGGATGTTAAAGAGCTCAAGAATGATGTCATGAAATATGATCCAAAACATTGATATTAAAAAATCTCACACAATCAAATTTAAAAACAGAAACGACAGTGTCATAAATTGTAAAAACCTGATAACATTTAGAAATCTTAGAATTTGTAGCTCATACAACAACTTATCTGCTATGAACAAAGTTTGTTCCATTTACTTTCAAATAGGACTTAAGCTGGGATGGATGAAATTTCTCAAATGAACTTGTCCTCCAATTTCTTCAACACAAAAATCTGGACGGTGATTCTCTGATATGGCATTCTTCAATATATTTTATTTATTTATTTTTGGGTAATAAAGGAGGCCATGTTTTACCCAAATGGGATGAGCTTAAGTGGATTTTCATTGTGGAGGTCAATGTTTGAAAATACCATTAAAATTTTGCAAATATCAGGATCTCTCATTTTATTTAGATGTAATTTCTTTCAATACTAATTATATAGTTATGGTAACCATCTAAACATAATGGTGGGACTCTACAGAATATAATTTGTGTTATGGAAGAGAATATATTATTTTAATGGTGAAAATCATTTATCCATTCATTTTTTCTTTATGCTTTACTCATTTTAATTATATCTTTCTAAATGTAATAAAAAGTGTATAAGTGGTATATTTTTGTGCAAAATCAACTCATAATATTTTAATATTTCAATCCTATCATCATTCGTATCTAGAGATTGGCCCTAATCCCTAGATCTATTTATCTTCACCTTGGATAAAAAACGTGAGCACGGACTTGACTCAAGCACTTATGTACTCACAAATATAAATCCTAAACTTTTAAAATTCAAATTTGAATTTAATCCTACTTACTTGAAGTAGCCATTTTGAGTTGACCTAGAGCACATTTGTGTTTATTTTGTGCTTGGTTGTTGTATTTAAGGACATTCATTCATTGGCTTTTGTAATGCCCTAAATTTAACACTCAAAAACTGCAGTTAAGGACAAAACACAACTATCAAATTTCTCTCAAGAATAGTTGCAAAACTGACAAAGCTACTACCAAAGAAGGCACTACAAAGAAGCATACAACATTTGACCAGTTATAGATTAATATATTTAGTTAGACAATTAACTTGCTACGCAAATCCTAGGAGGGTTTTCAAAAGCGGACATTTAAATCATCAGGATAGACTTGAATAATTCAACTAACACATTCATAAACTGAAGGCACAATCAAGTCATAAGCTAAGCAAATACGTTATATCATTATTAACTCATGATAATGAAAAGAGAGCAAATCCTAGGATTTAATTTCCATGTCCCCTTTTGAAAACCCTCCTAGGATTTGCGTAGCAAGTTAATTGTCTAACTAAATATATTAATCTATAACTGGTCAAATGTTGTATGCTTCTTTGTAGTGCCTTCTTTGGTAGTAGCTTTGTGAGTTTTGCAACTATTCTTGAGAGAAATTTGATAGTTGTGTTTTGTCTTTAACTGCATTTTTTGAGTGTTAAATTTAGGGCATTACAGCTTTGGAATCACCTAGAAATCTATCAAAGCATGTCTAAAATTTAATCTACAAAAAGGGATAAAAGGAATCTAGCAGCATTATGAGAAAATTAAATCAACATATATCATCATAGGTGCATTGAAGCTTTTTTTTGTCTTTGATCTTTCATTCAAAGTCATAGAGTCAATTTGATTGAGGAAAACTTGACTTTTACAACTCAACATATTCCCTAGGGTGTTCTTTAACATCACCAATCCTTACCATAATTCAAAGATAAAAAATTAAGAGGAGTGAATTCCAATAATCCATATTTTGCTAGTTTAAGTTTGTGAGTTATAGAACTTTCAAGTCCACATACAAGTTCAAATCCACACTCACTAAGATCAAGTCCATAGTAGTGTTTAGATGAACCTAAATGGAAAATAATCAAATTATAGAATGTAAGATCTTCATTTAATAGATCCTTGGCAAATCAATTTCTAATATTTGTCACAACACATTTCCATTATCAAATATTGAGCTAAGTATTGCATTTAGTTTATTTAAATTAATAATTTCCATTATCATTCTTAACTCATTATACTAGGTTATATTTGTTTATCGTTGTGATTTAGTGAATTATCCTATGGTAATTTATTAAAAATGGTATATTTACCCTTTCATTTTTGGTGAACCCAAATTTCCTACATCCCATAGGGTTTTTCCTTCTTTCATTTAGGTTTTCATATCTAATTTATCTGATTGCATATCTTATTTTTAGATTTTATTGGTTTTATTATCATACCTTTTGTTAGGATTTCGTGCTTCATTCTTTCACTTTGTTTTCATCCACCATACCAACCCTTATTTTCAATTTTATGGTTTTATTTGTTGGGTTATTTTAGATCTAAGTACTTTCTTTTTTAATACCAAACTTTATATCCTTCCTATGTCATTTTTTATAGAATTGTGTGAATTGCTTTGTATGTCAAGATCTCATTATCATCCTCATGCTTTAAGCAGAAGTCCTCACTTGAATCTTTAAATGGCCTAATCTATTAAAATTAATGTTCCCATACTTGCACTAGTGTTTCTACTCATATTATTGAGGAACATGAAGAAGATTATACTCATGATGTATGTGTGGCTAAGAAAATTGTATCTCTCATAGGATAGTTGCTTATTGATACACTTACTATGTTGAATCTCCTCAGTAATTAGTTACTATTTTACATAGTATGCATTAACTTAGGCACTCAAGTTATGGTACAAATATCCTTCATGAAATTGCCACTCATCTAACTACTAGTTACCAATGGTGTGTGATCCACCCATTCTTCCTCCTCTTTTGATCTTTCTACCATTACCACTTCTTTAGCTTCCAAGTGTGACCCCTTCTATTCTTCCATCTAGTATCACCACCAATTTTCCATCCTTTAGTAATCTACTTACCTCTCATCCATCACATATACATACTATCATCACCCCCTATACTTATGCTTCTCACACCTATCCTCCTCCTCACCCATGCCCACTTCTCCTCATAATGTGGATTCTCATTGTATCACTATGATTATACCAATCCGATTGCTCACCCTTAATATACTTCATAAATTGTTTCTCATGTTCTTACTATCCATACCTTTACGTTGGATGGAATATTAAAGGAAATTGATCTACATAAGAAGAAAGTGGATTTCATGCCTACTAAGTGTGATTTTATTAAATATAGTCATCCACATTGTATACACCCCTTACATTTGAGGTTCTCAAATATCCAATACACACTAGTTTTTTAGCACCTAGATTTGAATTGTATTACGAAAAAGGAGATCCTAATATGCATTTGCAAGCTTTTAATGTTGCATGTTTAGATTTTGATTATGAAGATAATGTGCTACCTAAATTGCTTCCATAAACCTTAAGAGATTTTGCTATTCAATGGTTTTACTTTTTAACTTCTAGTTCTATCCATTCTTGTGGTGAGTTACCATGACTTTATTGTGAAATTTCCATGTTAATATAGGTTTAAAAATAAATATGATTGATTTGACTAAGTGTACCCAAAGACATAATGATCCTATCATTGATTATGCTATAAATGATTTCAATCTTTGTGTGGTAAAGTAAATAATTAATTAGATGATGTGTTACAAACCATATATTTCTTGAAGGACTCCTTCCTAGTAATAAAATTAATGTAAATTTGAGTATGTTTCTATCTTTCATGGACATAATATGTACTCACATAAAGAATATTGAATTGAAATTTCTTGCATCAAATGCACTTGCCTATGACTCGTCTTCTCATGGTTTTTCCCATCATCTTATCCTTCCAAATTTAAAGTCTCATACTTGTTCAAAGAGTAATTATTCTAAAGAGACAAAGGATAATTACTAAGTTACAAGAGCCCTTGGACACTATGCTTCAATGTTTTTGAGCTCTACTTTGATTACTATTATGCCTATTCATCAATTAGATCCAAGTAGATAGTTATCCAAAAACTATAATGAGAATGAATTTTGTAATTTTTATATAATTAATGGATATTATACCCAATATTTCATAGAAAAAGTGAAATATTTAATTGATAATTATATGATTCATATTGAGGGTATTAATGATTGGTGAAACAATTCAATTCAACTACTCAACAAATCAAAATTTTAATATTATACTAATACATTCCCTATTCATTCTAATAACATCAATGCATCATATGAAGAGAATTATCTTGATATGGATCATACACACATTAATAGAGATGCCATGGATGAATGTTATGTAGCTTCCCATGCATAATCTCATATAGATACTTTTGTGGGTAATATACATTTTAGAGATGCATAGATTCCTCCTCTCATATTGGTTATAATTTATGATGATGAAACCCCACAAAATAATTATTATGGAAAATTAAATTCGTGAAAGGTAACATACACAAAAAGAGTATTGGTGGAATTCTAATATATCTATTAGAAAAGGTGTCTCAACCTAGCATCTTAATGTTGAAAACACTAAAATGTAAATTTTAGGCTCTAGAGATCATTTTTCTCCTAAAATTATTGAAATGGGATTTGACTAGCTAAAGTGGGTTACAATGGTGTGGAGCTCTTTGGGATATTCAACTCAATTTTTTTGGCTCAATTGGCTTCCTCAATCAAAATTTATGACCTTTAAAAGTTAGCTCCCCACATCAAAAAGGTAAGAGCATCTATGATCCATAACACAGTTGTAAGAGGGAATTACAAATGTTGACGAAGATCATTCACTAGCCTATAAATGTCATTATGATTGTAATTTAACCATATTTGAAGGGTATGAATAATAAAAATTGGAGCTATATTTATTATGAGGACTCTTCTTAGCATTTTGGAACCACTTTTGGGTGGTATTAGTTCATGGTTCTGTGAATCTATTTAGTGATTTTATGTCTTGGTTTCCTCTATTTATTGGGTGCTTCAAATGAATTTCACATATAGTTTATTTTGTATACATTGTTATGTTGTCAACATTACTCCTTATCTAAGTATTTTTGTCTCATCTAAATGATAATAACCTATATTGCATTGCAACTTATAGACATCTAAATATGACCATATCCTAACATCACTCAATTCATTCCACATATATATCCCCTTCCAATATTTATTAAATAAAACCAAGTATTTAATTAACTAAATCTAGTTACCTTCCTAGAATTAATTAAATAAAAAAATTATAATCGTCTATTTAGTTAATTGACCAATCACTTGAATATTTTCCTCTATAGTCCAACCTTAATTAAATTCAACATTTATTTAATTAATTTCATCACTCATCTCCCAATCTTCCAAATAATAAATAAATATATAAAGTATTTATTTAATTCCCAAAATCCCCCTCAAATTATTAGTTGACTAAAAATAATTAGCTAACTAACTAATCATTTACACAATACAAATCATGATTAGTCAAGTAAATCTTGCACATATAAGCTCATTGCAAATCACAAGGCTCCAAAATATGAATTTTTGTATCTCCACACTTTATTTTCTCCAAGAAAATTATATCCCTTCAATCCCTTGGATCATGGGCCTCTTCAAGTGTACTTATCAAAAAGTGACACTTGGAGTATTCTTATGCATCCAATCATCTTATCATCCCTAGTCATTGAATTTCCAATTCAATCTCAATTGTTGATCCTCCATCCTCCAAATCTATAAATAACTCATCATATGAGCTTATTAAAACAAGAACCTTTAATGCAAAATTATGTTATTATTTTGAGCACCTTATATCCAATCTTTTTTAGCGCCTTACATCCAATCTTTCACACAACAATCCATCTTGAACACATTGACCTTTGTTGCAACAAGGTACTTACCATGGGTGAGGGATTGTTATTATCTTTCATCCTTTTTATGCATGTTTCTTAGCTCAATCTAGAGGTTTTATTTAAATATGAAATAGGATTTATATTTAATAGTTTGAATCATTTATTTACGTTCTATATTTATGTACATACATATTGGCATGCCTAGTGGGATCCACATTATATTAATATATTATTATAACTCTTATGTGTAGTTTTTATTACAAGATGATGATTCAATGAATGCAACTTTGATTTAAACATGTGTGTTCATGTTTCAATGCACGTGTTTTCTTTCTAGTGCATTTTTTCAATGTTCTAGACACTCGAAATGACTCATTGGCTCTAACATTATTAATTTCTCATTTTTCAATATTTTGGACCTTTTATAATCTATTTTTGTAGGGTCTTAGATTTCTAACCTATTTTCATGTTGTGTTGATCATTTGCATGTAGATTTAACCCCCATATTTATGGGTTTATTTATATTTAAATTAGCCCCTATCACAGACTAGCATATTTGTTCCAATTTCAACACATCTATAAACCCATGACACATTCATTTTCTAGATCAACACATCCATCCCCAAACCTAAGTATTTCATTTTCTATCATTTTGGGCTTTATTTTTCCTTTTTTTGGGTTTTTTTAGTCTCTAGAATTTCTAACCTACTATCTTCACCATTATTGCTAGCCTTTTCTTTATAAGTTTCTATTTTTTAAGGTTTTATGCTAGCTTATGTTGTGCTATTGTATTGATTTTACCTTTCAATGTTTTTGTTATATTTAACATCCATAGATACAGATTAGGGCACTCGCTTCACCAATTAGTGCACCTAAGATAATTAACTAGTAAACAAAGAACTCGTCTTTTAACATTTTTTGTTATCTTTTAGCATATAAGTTTTGATATTGATGTTTCTATTTATTTATCAATAGATTCATTTTATTTTATCATTTTTCTTGGATTTTGTGCTTTTAACTAAACATTTTTTAGAAATTATTAGTACTAAACCTATGTTTTTGTAGTATTTCGCTATTCCAAGGAACTTGTGAAAACTACTAACTTGTTTTTCTTTTACTTGTCCAAGGATCCACCTTTTTATCACTAATTTAGTTACACACTTGTATTCTAATGGAATGAACCCTCAAGAATTCTTTATTTGTGAGGACTTTATAGGTGTGTATGTCCTCTTGGAGATAAAAAAAACCTTGTTCTCTTTTATTTTGCTTTAGTCCCAAGAAGACAAGTTCTGTATGTTCTTCCCTCACACTGCAAAGCAATCTTTGGAATCAAAAGCACTTGATCTTATTTCCTCCTAGTTGGCCTACCCTGATATTTCATCACTAAGCGGAATGACCCAAACTTATTTTTTCTGACAAGTTATATAAATTGTTGCAAGAATAAAAAGACTCGCTTCAAAGGAAGACTATCATGTTTGGTATAGCCTTGTTATTCATTTTTTGGAGATAACATGAAGTGGAAATTGTTTGAACCCAACCACATGCTTTAGATAGACCTATCATTCTTATAGTTTGACCTCACATACCCTTGGTCATATAGTGTTGGTGTAAATAGGTTTTTTAGCTATCTTGTCATTAATAGGTCCTATAAATACATGTTAAGTCCACTTAGGTCCTAGAAGGGAATCTTTCTAGATAGTGTTAGTTGTCACTAGATCTTATCTTATCTTTGGAATTTAATACTTATGTCCTAATTCATTTAATATTTGTTGAGGCAGTTGTCTCATTATATAGGATTAAGGCACATGTCAAGATATTGTCTAATCATATCTCACAACTTACCTCTATAAGCAAGGCATCATATGTACATCATATATTCAATCTAGAAATCTTGAATCCATAATCATAACATGATATTCTTGCCATTTCTCTCTTATTAAAGCTATTTTTTGTCTTGTGGGTGATCCTGGTGTGTTGAGGAGTTCACCATTAACTCCTACATATGGAATACATCCCCTAGCAACTTGTTCATCCTAGATAAGACCTATTGGTCATACGTAATTGTGATACATCATTTAGAGTTAGCATCAATAAGTTACTCACCTTGTGTCCCTCGAAATAGGGTTTCATGTCATGTATGCTCTTCTCTTGTACCTTTGAGTGACCTTGAGTGACCAAAAATGATTACTACCTCCCATGGACCCTATATTCTACAACTAGACAATGCATATTGATGGGATCACAATTTTTTACAAATCCCTAAATAAATTAGGATGGTTGTGTGTTTGATGTGTCTTCCTTGTGTGAAACCCATGAATATCCTTTGAAGCCAAAAACACCGAACATTTACAACCTTCAAGTATCAAAGTAAAAAATCTAAAATATAATTAAACCCAAAAAAATCCACTCCCCCACCTTCTGTGGAATCCATCTGAATCCTAACCACGAATCCTAAATGAAAGCCAATTTCAAAATTCTAAATCGAAACCACAACTCCAAACAAATCTAAAAGATCCAAATCCTAAAAACAATCCCAAATCCTAACCCAGATTTTAAGTCCTAATTTAAATTACAAATCAAACCAATTCTCATATACCCAAATCAAACTCACAACAAAAACCAACAACTTAAATCCAATCATCCTCCTCAAATCTAAGCTTACTTAAGAATTTAACATATCTTAAGAATAGCAATCCAAACACCCAATCATAATCAAGTTTCCTTAAGAACCTAGAGTATCTTAAATATATCAACCCAATAAATCAATCACCATTCGAGATGATCCCACAATTATGTATTCCACTTTTTGGCTAACGTGGGACATTAAAATAAATATTTTTAACTAATTTTTACCTTTTGTCATCCATAACAACTAAACTGTTAAGAATTTGAAGATGACATGAACTAGTGATTTTTTAGATTTAGGTGTAGATTCTAATTATATTTTTATTTTAAAAATGATTTGTGATTTTTTTACGTAGGTTTTAATAACTTATTTTTTATAGTTAACAATATTTTTTAAAGTGACATTTAATCTATATTGCATAACTTTTTTTTACTAAATGGATAAAATTATAAATTCTTAAACATAGATTAGTAACACCAATATCTAGTATATAGATATACTTTTTAATTTTTTGTTGCATATTTTATTTTTATTAATTTTTGAAGCGAGATTAATTATAGTTAGCCATAGGTTTATTCTATATCACAATAATTTTTATGTATACATCCAAATTAATCCTTTTTTTACTAGAAAACAACATCAATACCTAGTGCATACATATTTTAGAATTTTTTAATATATTTTACTATGTTTTTGCATGTGGAACAAAGATCTTAATGTTCAATGAAAAACCTATGTTCACTAGAAGATATAAATTAAATAATTCAAAATTATACTTGTTGGAAAGCTTACTCGAAGGGTTATGATCCTATAAATTACCCTATCATGTTGATTCCATTTGCTAGTCCAACCCAAAATTTCAAATAAAAAAATTAAGGAAAATATGAGAACTAGAGAAAAAAGGCCCATCCAAGGACCTTCATTTAAAGGACCTTCAAATGAAGGTATCCAAAGACTCTTGTTCAAAGGCCTTTAGCCAACCAAAAAAATATTTAAATATTTCTTATCCAAATACCTTTATTCGAATGTCCTTAAGTTGACCTAAAAGAAAAATATGAACCCTATATAAATAGAACATAAAGAATTACTAATTAATTTAAAAAATTGTATTCACATTTTTGTGATTTTTTTTAGGGAAGAGTATTTGGTAAAATGATTACAAAAATTGTGTTGGCACGCTTGATATTTTTGTAGGACAAAATAATTGGTAAAATAATTTTGGGCATATATTTTATGAAGGAGGAGATGGAAAATAAAAGAACAAGGAAAAATAAGGTTATGTGTTCATATTCAACAAAAAGGACAAGAAATTAATTGAAGAAAGGATGTAAATATATTTCAAATGGAAAGAAGGTATGTATTTTTAAATTTGTATAATTTTTTAAAAATATTGGATTTAATTAATACAAATTAGATTTGTATTTATACCTCCTTTTGGTAAAAAAAATGAAACATAGATAAAGTATATTTTAATTTGCATCCAAGAGGCCTATGTATTCATTAGCCTCTTGTTCTTCCTCTTAATATTTTTTGTATGCATGCATTGTTTCTCTTATATGCATGAATTCCCAATGCATATGTTATGTTTTACGCATGCATGTGTGCATGCATGCATTACTTTTCATGTATGTATACAACACTTTATTCATGCATGCATAATTTTTCATGCATCAAAGATTTTTCTTAACTAAAAATACTAAAATAAGATCATGAATCTTTATAACAACATAACTAGATTCATTAATTAATTTCTAAATTTTTAAAGCACTAGAATGATAAAAACTACTAGTACACCCATATTCTTTCTTTCCTTCCATTAAGAAACTTAACTTTAGGTAGTAGAGAGGTAAAGAATAAATGATTACTATACGAGTCAGTGTAGGATCATGGGGGTCCAAACTAGGTCCTTAAGTGAATGAAAATTCAAAAAAATAGAGTTAGGCAACTTGACATAAAAATTTGAATAGATTATTAACATAATTTGAAAAATATGCAAGAACAAAACTTGTAGCAAATTGAATGTAGTTTCTAGGCTACTAGTCCTTTTTTGGAAAAAAGTAAATCTATTTTGCAAAAAAATGAAATTTCAATGCAGTGGTACTAAATTTTCAAGAAA
>VDFB02355523.1:67738-88317 GCA_007258455.2 Sequoia sempervirens | reverse complement strand
TTATTTCATATAAAATTCCATCTATGGGTGAAATTTGCTAAGTCTAGATGAAGTTTAGAGATTTTGGCCTTGCTCATATTTTTTAAGTGATGAGTCATCTCAGAAAATTTGAGGTAGCTTGGATTTTCTGAGGTCTAATCTCTCTAGAGAATCTAGACTTAGCTATATTTCTCAAGTCTAACCACCTATCGTATCCCTGATTCCTCAAAAGTCTTGTCACTGCATTTATAGTTTGTTAGTGGGCATAACTAATATGGTATTGAGAGTTTATTTAGGGGACATTTTGAATGTGGATTTATCATTTTGAGTTTTGGGCTTGTTACATTTGGAAATTTTGTGCTTCCTTTAGGATTGGTGATTGCATTTGGTTCCAACCCTACCTATGGAGTTTAACTTGAATTCTCTAGTGCATTTGCTTGCTTGTATCTTGTTTCTCGAGTGTCTCCGAGCATTCGCTCTCTAAATGTAGGGTCTTTACCCCACTTTCATTTGTGATTTTGACTAATCTTTGGTATTACACAAAGGTTTAGGGGTCTACCCTACATTTGATCATGCCTTCATGATAGTTCATGATGATGAATATGCATTTTTGATTGGTTCTGTAGGGTTTGTTGAGTTTTTTGTGAATGGCTAGCATCATTTGTGGGTTCCTTTCAAGGTTTTGTAGTCATTTCATGCATGTTAGGGTTTTCCCCATCATTTATTTATAGTCGTAAACTAAGGTTCTGTGTCTCACTCAATTTGGAGTCTAAAAAGAAAGTGTTTCATTGAATCTCGTGTAGGTTACATTCATATCAATATGAAAAATAATTGTAAGATGATTCATTAGTAATGGAAAAATATAAACCCTAGTCATGCCCTATCTTGTTTAATTCTAAAAGAGATAAAAAGGAAATAGGGTTCCTTGGTGTGATTGTCTTGGTTCACTTTATAGATTAAAGGAGTAAACTTCTATTCTTGAGCATGAATGAGAATCATAAATATAGATTGAAATTTGAAAGGAAACCATGCTTAAAGTTTTGCATGCAAGATAAACATGAAGGAAATTCCTAGAGTTAGGTTCACCTCAAAGAATCTGAGGTACCTTGGAATTCTTGAGGCTTAATCCTCTCAGAGATTCTTGTGCCCCAAGGATTCTCCAAATATATTCACCGTGTAGGTTTTTGAGGGTCATTTAGGAATCATTTTTCTTGAGTAAAAGTTTTAACTAGGCTAGATATGTTTGGTTTTGGTTTTGGGTGTAATACCATTTCCTTCAAAGATTTCACCACACTGGGAATTTCCTAAAGGAACTCCCTTAGGAAAATCCACCCAACCTTGAATTCTCTGAGTCCACATGGGTGTGGAAATCTTGAGGGTATCTTGAAGAAAAGAAAAAAGTTTAGGTATGATGACATTAGTAGTCAAGAAGGTGATCATGCAACATTGAAGAGTATGGTTTGCAATTTGAACATGTACAAAAGTGGACCCTATGGGAATTCCATCCTAGAATGGAATCTCTAAGCCTTAATCCTTTCGAAAAATATAAGGCATGCACCTTGGATCTTCTCAAACTCCTCCTAGACCTCAAAATCCAAAATTCTCGAAGGATTGAATCAAGTTTTGAATTTTTTGCTACTATTTGATGAGAAAGGATAATGTGTCATCTATGGTAAGTTTGTAACTCAAGTTTTTTGTGAAACACGACCTCTTGGGGATTCCCTCCTGGGATGGATTCTCCAAGCTCTAGTTCTTATAGAGAATCTACCTTAGGTTGGATTTTTGAGATTCCTCTTGACCCTTGAAATCCCAAAATACTGTGTCTTTTAAGTGATTATCATTGGATTTTAATATTGATCAAGAATTTTAAAGGTTAATAAAAAACATGTCATGTATCTTCTCTTTTTAACATTGATTTTATCAATGGTTATCATCATAGTGATTATTATATTTTTCTAACAGATGCAGGTAGATTTGAGTCCAGGAAAGACTACCACAAAAAAGTCTTTACTTGTACAAGAAGAGGTCAAGAAGAGAGAAGAAAGAATGAAGTATTACTTCAAGGGGATATGGCCTGAGTCTAGGATCTCCTCTATGAAATTTGGGATAGCTAATACAAATATGGGGCTTGTTGACTATGATGATTTCCATTGAAGAATGTTTGGAAATGCACCTACCTAGTAGTTACAAATCATTACACAAATAGGATTGGCTTTGGCAGTAGGGTTTCCACCCACATTGTTGTGCCCTGAATTAGTTTTAGAATGTGCAAGGAATTTTGATGTTGACAAGAGAATAATAGTGGGTCCACAGGGAACGGACATGGCCAATCTAACTAAGGAATCTATAGTTGAGACCTTCAATATTTCTTCTCACTATAAGGAAAGCAGAGGTGCGGAAACACTTTCCTAACGTCAAATCCATAGGGGAGAATGCAATGTAGGGCTTTTAATTTTTAAATTACAATCCAATTAAGACACACATCAAAGATTAACAGAAAAAAAACAAATATACACAGACAAATTAACAAAAAAATTACGTGGGAAAACCCTATCAAGAAAAAACCCACCAAACCAAGCTAAAGCTCTTTGTATTACAGTAACAATAGATTCCATATAAAAACTGAGATACAACTCTATGGTGTTAGCCACAGTAGCTTTTCTCAATGTCCGTCAGTTATAGACAAGCTCTCAACAAACTGACCTCTCTCTTCGTAATTTCAAATCAAAATCGATCCTTTAAATCTTATCACATTCTGATTTTTTCCTGCTATTCATCCTTATCCACCAATGCTCCATTGAAGAAATTTTCCATGCCATTTCAAATTTTTTTGCTTGCATGTATTTTTTATCCAGTGTTTCAACTGATGCAAAAATCCAACCGTCATCCATTTGAAAACTACTTCCTCTAATTGGTCTAGCAGGATGCCACATAGGATGGTCACATGGTCAAAGGTGATCAAACTTTGTTGGAATTTCGGTGAGACACTAACAGTGTCTCCCCGATGCCACAAAGTATTCACTATTGATATCAGCTTTAGTCCCCAATAGTTGGCAAGAGGTTTCTCATCGGCAAGACTCATACCGAATGCTAAATGTCATATCAATCTCTACTTTGCCATCGGCAAGACTTCTGCAGATTGCCAAGACCTTTCTCCAACCACTTCATGTTACATTGATGATCATTTGCTATCGGCAAGACATAAGTCTTTTGCCGAGACCACATACTGAGTGTCCATGTCTTGCTGAGTTAGCAAGACATTTATTCTTTGTTGAGACCTTACATCGAGCATCACCAAGTGGGTCCCGAAGACTATCAGTGTGACTTATCTAATTCGCCAAGACTTCATAATGAAATATTTTGTCACCGCGAAAAAATTAGGTTTTATCTCTGTTGGCGAGACTGCTCTTCATTGCGGAGACCTTTCATAGAGCATCACCAAGTTTTACCGAATTGGCAAGATTTATGCCTTTCACTAAGAGCTTTCTCCAAGCACCCAAAGTGATCCTAAAGACTATTGGAATCACTTATTCAAGTCACCAAGACTTCTCAGTGAAGTCTTTTGTCACCGCAAATGAACCAAGAGGATACTCCCATCAGCAAGACTTACCTTCTTCGATGAGACCTCTCCCCGATGATCTGTGAGTGTTAGCCTAACAGCCATAAGCTATCCGTGAGACTTACACCATTCGTTGGGACATCTCATCAAATCCCTAGAGTTAGCCCAATAAGATAAACTATTGCCCAGAGTTCTTTCGATTGACAAAAGGTCACGTCGAACACAGAGAGTCACAATGATAGTCATTTAGCCGAACATCAACATCTTAACCGAAGTCGTCGCAATGGTCGAAACAATAGTCCGCAGACCATAAATTTCAATAATATAAATGACACTGAAGTTATGTTTAGGGTCGAAACTATAATCCATCCTGTAAGGCTCTGGCTGCTCCAGGCGGCTAAGGGCTGGGGTTAGGCGGATACGTGGTACGAACTTGCGGCAACCGGGCCCGTGGTGCGTTGTGGGGTCAAAAGCAGGGACGATATCGCCGTGAGGATAAAATGCAGCTGTTTGATAAATGGTTTAACGCCAGGCGGCGCTCACGGATGGCGGTGATGGTGGTGCTGCGTCGAAGCCGATTTGGAACTGCGGGTGCGGCAGGACAGACAACCTCGTGATTGGACAAAGCAACTACAACCTGTCGCTTGCTCATCCAACTCACTGCACCACCATTCATCATGAAAATATATCCACTGGTGGATCTTCTGCTGTCAATGTCCCCTGCCTAATTAGAGTCCACATAACCTCTAATACTGAGAGTTCTTTGTTATTCAACCAAGTCCCCATGGTAACACAAAGCATAGTATGAAGTACCCTTCAGATATCTAAACACTCTCTTAACAACATCCCAATGTGTCCTTCCAAGATTATCCATAAAACGACTAAGAACTCCCACTGCTTATGAAATGTCTGGCCTTGTACAAACCATTACATACATAAGGCTACCAATAACACTAGCATATGGCACACTGGTCATGTCCTCCATCTCAGTAGGATATTTTGGACAATCCTCAATAGATAGCTTTGTTCCTTATGTAACTAGAACTAGTTGCTTGCACTTAGTCATACAAAATCTCTCTAGAACAGTCTTGACATACCTTTCTGGCTGACCAAAAGGTTTTATTCTTCCTGTCACGTTGTTTCCATTTCCCGAATATACCACACTTTCCACCAAGAATCACTTTCATTTCAAACTTTGTGGCCAGACAAGCTGAGACTTAAGATTAGAAATCATTAGCTTACTAGCCTATGTACAACATATCGTATCAAC
Source organism: Sequoia sempervirens (assembly GCA_007258455.2). Taxonomy (NCBI): domain Eukaryota; kingdom Viridiplantae; phylum Streptophyta; class Pinopsida; order Cupressales; family Cupressaceae; genus Sequoia; species Sequoia sempervirens. Next base: position 83,509 of record VDFB02355523.1, on the reverse strand, counting down.
ATAGAGTGCAATATGCAGGACTTAGGATCACTTTGACTTGTAATATGCACAGCAGTCACGTTTGATCTTACCAAATCCCAATGACAAAACAAAGTGTCCAAACTTCTGGTACCACATTCTAGGAGATTGTTTTAAACCATATAGAGATTTTTTCAACTTGCAAACCAATTTTTCTTTACCTTTTTCCACAAAGTGCTCAGGCTGGGACATATAAATTTCTTCTCCAAGATCACCATGAAGAAATGTTGTCTTCACATCCATCTCAATTTCTAAATTATCACATTGCTGCACAGTGACAAAATAAATCTAATAGATGTTTAGCTTAGCTACCGAGGTTGAAAATATTTCTCCATGTCAATTCCTCTACGGGAATAACCTTTACATGACTAAACAGCATATTTTCCACATTGCCATCCAGGACCTATTTTCTTTTAAACACCCATTTTGCAGCCCTTGGCTTTTACTTTTAAACATTGAGACCAAACTCTAGGTATCATTCTTTTTCTAATGATGCCATTTCTTCATTCATGGTTTCCAACCAAGAGTTTGTATCAGACATTTTAAATTCCTCTTTCACAGTCCTAGGTTCATCAATGCTAGAAATTAAAGCATAGGCACAAGTAGACTCAATTAAAGAAAAACCATACCTATCAGTTACTTTCTTTCATGGGTTGATGACCTCCCTCATAAGAGGCTGGGGTTGAGGTGTGGTTCTTCATCTTCTTCAGGATTTTTCAGAACTTCGCAGACTCTCCTTAATTATCGTTTTTGATTTTTCATTTCCTCTTTATCTGGTGTCTAAGGAATTTGTGCTACATCCTTTTCATTTTTTGATTTCTTCTTTGACTGCAGATCCAATGTAGAAGGTTTCAGTTCACGAAAGATAATGCTTCTATTGTACAAAACCTTCTCAGACTCAGGATTCCAAAGCTTGTATCCTTTTATGGCAGCACTATAGCCAATAAAAATACACTTTACAACTTTTTTTTCCAACTTGGATCTTTTTCAAATGGCACATAAGCATATGCCTCATAGCCAAAGACATGTCTATGTCTTAGAGAGGGGTTCTTTCCATACCATGCTTCCAAAGGCGTCTTCTCAACAAGAGCAGAGCTAGGAGAATGATTTAACAAGTAATATGTTGTAGAGACTACTTTAGCCTAGAACTTCTCATCCAAGCCATCACTACTTAGCATACTTCATGTTCTTTACATTACTGTCCCGTTGAACCTTTCAGCAACTCCATTTTGCTGTGGAGTGTAAGGTGTAGTCTTATGTCTTTTAATCCAATGATTTGTACAGTACCTTTCGAATACATCTAAAAAAAACTCACCACCATTGTCAATCCTTAAGCATTTTATTTTTCTACCAGTCTGATTTTCTAAAAGGTTTTTAAATTCCTTAAACTGACTGAACACTTCTAATTTACTTTTCAAAAAATATACAAATGTTCTTCTTGAATAATCATCAATAAACGACACATAGTATCTTGATTTAGATAGAGAAGGAGCATTCACTAGACCAAACACATTAGAATGAATATAATCAAGCAAACCAGAAGATTTGTGAGGACTGGAATAAAATGAAACATGATGTTGTTTTCCATATATGCAATGTTCACAAAATTCAAACTCAAGGTTACAATCTTCAAGCCCTTCTACCAGGTTTTTATTTTTCAAGGTTTTTAAACCTTTTTCACCAATGTGGCCTAGCCTATGATTCCAGAGCATACTCTTCTCTACTAGAAGTTTAACATCCATGGAATTTACTCCATTAAGAACATTTTCCTTCTTTTCTCCATGAGTAGCCTTGAGTGACTTTGCAGAGACACTGTTGCATTGAATAGCTAGTGCATCCAGTTTGTACAAGGTACCAATTCGAGCACCCCTAGCCAGCACCATAGAGCCTCTAGTCATCTTGCATCCATTTCTATAGAACGTGACCTGCACTCCAATATCATTCAGCTTACTTACAAAAAGTAGGTTCTGAGCCAGACCTAGTATATGCATCGCATCATTTATTCCATTCACTCTTCCATCAGGGAATTGAATTTTGACTCTTCCACGACCAACAATTTCCAAAGATGAATCACTTGTCAAGTACACCTTTCCACCATTGTATTCTTCATGCTTTGTGAACCAGTCTCTATGAGATGTCATGTGGAAAGATGCTCCAAAATCAATCAGGTAGACATCATCTGATGCCCGTTTTTCCAAAGTTGCAATGAAGGCATCTGCATCACTCTGAGAACAATCATTTCTAGAAGAGTTCTTCTTCTTCTTTTTCTCCTCCTTGCAATCCTTTCAAACATGACCAGGTTGCCCACAATTCCAGCACTTCACTTTGGACTTCTTGCTAGGAGACTTTGATCTCCCTTCTGATTTTGATATGGATTTCTTGTCCTTCTTGCCTTTCTCCTTTGGTCTACCTCTGATAGCCAAAGCCTCCTTTTCCATCTCAGAAGATTTTCTTCTCATATCTTTCGATAGCAGAGAAGCAACAACATCTTCCATCTTGAAAGTGGATGTTGTACTCCCTATAGCCATCACCAAATGATCCTAAGAATCAAGAAAAGAACATAGCAATAGCATGCAATGATCTTCATCTTCAATCTTCATACCAATAGATGTCAACTAAGCAATCAACATGTTGAAAGCATTTAAGTGATCAACAACAAACCCTCCTTCCTGCATTCTCAAAGAGTACAACTTCTTCCTCAAGAACAGCTTGTTCACCAAGGACTTGCCCTGATAAATGGATGCTAGTCTTTTCCACAAGGAAGATGTAGTCTTTTCTTCATGCATGTTCAAAATAATAGTCTTCCAAACAGAGCCTTATCAGCCCTTTAGACTTTCTATCTGCAAGATCCCAATCCTCTTGCTTCATGCCTTGAGGCATTGTTCCAGACACAGCAGTCCAAAGATCACGATCCACTAACAGATCTTCCATTTTGATTTTCCATAACTCAAAATTGCTACCATTGAATTTCTCTATCTCCATCTTTCCAGATGTGCTTTCCATCTTAATCTATAATTAAATTATCAGACCTCTACTAGACTCCCACTAAAAAATATTTAACACAAAAAACCCAACCCACTCACAAGGATAACACAACTGGCCAGGCTCTGATTTCACTTGTAAGGAAAGTAGAGGTGCGGAAACACTTTCCTAACGTCAAATCCACAGGGAAGAATGCAATGCAGGGCTTTTAATTTTTAAATTACAATCCAATTAAGACACACATCAAAGATTAATAGAAACAGAACAAATATACACAAACAAATTAACAATAGATTTACGTGGGAAAACCCTATTGGGAAAAAACCCACCACACCAAGTAAAACTCTTTGTATTACAGTAACAACAGATTACATACAAAAACTGAGATACAACTCTCTGGTGTTAGTCACGGTATCTTTTCTCAATGTTCATCAGTTACAGAAAAGCTCTCAACAAATCGATCTCTCTCTTCGTAATTTCAAATTAGAATCGATCCTTTAAATCTTATCACATTCTGATTTCTTCCTGTTGTTCATGCTTATCCTCCAATGCTGCATTGAAGAAAGTTTCCATGCCATTTCAGATTTTTTTCCTTGCATGCAGTTTTTCTCCAGTGTTGCAACTGATGCAAAAATCCAACCATCATCCGTTTGAAAACCGCTTCTTCTTATTGGTCCAGCGGGATACCACATAGGATGGTCACACGATCAAAGGCAATCAAACTTTGTTGGCATATCAGTGAGACACTAATAGTGTCTCCCCGATGCCACAAAGTATTCACTATCGATATCAGCTTTAGTCCCCACCAGTTGGCAAGAGGTTTCTCATCGACAAGACTCATACTGAATGCCAAAGGTCATATCAATCTCTACTTTGCCATCGGAAAGACTTATGTAGATCGCCAAGACCTTTCTCTAACCACTTCATGTTACTTCAATGATCATTTTCTATCGGAAAGACTTATGTCTTTTGCTAAGACCACATATCGAGAGCCCATGTCTTGTCGAGTTGACAAGACATTTATTCTTCACTAAGACCTTACATTGAGCATCACCAAGTGGGTCTCGAAGACTATCGGTGTGACTTATCCAACTTGCCAAGACTTCATAATGAAATATTTTTTCACCACGAAAGCATTAGGTTTTATTTCTGTCAGCAAGACTGCTCTTCATCACTGAGACCTTTCATTAAGCATCACCAAGTCTTACCGAGTCGGCAAGACTTATGGCTTTTGCTAAAACCTTTCTCCGAATGCCCAAAGTGATCCCGAAGACTATCGACGTGACTTATTCAAGTCGCCAAGACTTCTCAGCGAAGTCTTTTGTCACCATGAATAAACCAAGAGGATACTCCCGTCGATGATACTTACCTTCTTCGATGATACCTCTCCCCGATAATCCATGAGTGTTAGCCCGAAAACCATAAGCTATCAATGAGACTTACACCATTTGTTGGGACATCTCGTCAAAGCCCTAGAGTTAGCCCAATAAGATCAACTGTCGCCCATAGTTCTTCCAATTGAAAAAAGGTCACATCAAACATAGAGAGTCACAGCGATAGTCATTTTTAGCAAGACATCAACTTTGTCTTGGCAACATGAACCTACCAAGCAGATTTAGAATAGTTAGTCACCCAAACATGAACAATGTCACAATGACTTTTCCCTTTAGGAGTTTCATGTCATTAAGGATTGAGGAACATATTCCAACACTCACCACATGCTTATTAAGGAAATCAATATCAAAGAGGCAGAGGATTTTTATGCTAAGGATCCCTCTAGGGATTTGGATATAATGAACCATTCCTAGATTGCTAAACCAAAGCCCGATTATTCTAAGCTCCAAAAGCAATTACATAGGAATCACTTCAAGATGGAATACCATGATATTATCTCACTCCTAGGTAGGGTGATGGAATTAGAAGAGGCCTTCACTTTTAGGACCTAGATGTTCCATCCAATCACTTAGATCATGGGAGGAAAACACTATCATTGAGTAGGTATATTAAGTGACAATCTAGACATGAAATTGTGGTGCAGGAGTACCTACACCTTATGTTCACAATTTAGGCATTAGGTATTGGTCATAAAATGTCTAGGGAGTATTGAAAGTTCTTTTGATGTTTAATTGTCTTGAATAAGGTCAATCAAGACCCTTAGGTATGTTGTAGGTTGATTTTTTGAGTTTAGAAGTCAAAATGTGAAAAATTGTAATCTTGCACCAAAGGTGTCTTTTAGCTTTTGAAGGAAAATTCTATAATTTGTATATGGATGTGTAAGATTAAAGTTTTTTTATGTAATAAGGCTATTTCCAAGAACTTTTTGGTTTTAGGGGTCATAGGAGTGCATCATTAAATATATATGTAAATGGATTAAAATGTGTGTAAAGGGTAACATTATGGCCTCCAATGGTCATTACTAGTTTGAAATTATATTGTGAGGTAGTTGGTCAGTTGTTTTGAGGGTAAGAAACCTTGAAGAAGGTGGAGGATCTTGTTTGAAAGGTTGGCAAGAATATTTGAAAGAAGGAATCAATAAAAACCCTGTTAATTCTTAGATTTTATGTGTTTCTCTTTCTTTTTTGGACTTGTACGAATCCATATAGGCTTGATATGGTCTAAAAATTCTAGTGTTTGTAATTATATGTATTTATTGACTATTTTTTTTTATTTTAAGGTCTAATTCATCATCTTGTGTGAAGAAACAATAAAATACAGTGAGTACCCTATTTTCCTAAGTTAAGGGTTTGAGGGAGATAATATGAAGAAATAACCAATCCACCTACTATATTTGGTCTTGTTACTTACTGGGTTGGTCTGTAGGATATTAATTTAGGTGTATTGATATGTTCACAAGGTTGGGTGTGTAGGGATTGAGTTTTTGGAAAATCTATAGTAAGGTTTGAAGGGAATTTGTGTGGTTTTCCATGAAATGGATGGGACAAACTTGTAGAATGGTGGTGCAACATTTTCAAAGGGTATATGAGAGTTTCTAAGCCTTGTGTGGGACTAATCCAAAGTGTCTAAGAAAATTATTCCACTTGGGGTGGTTGGAAATGTGTATTTACAATAAGGGTTCTTTAAAACCCTAGGTTTCTAGGCTACAAGGAGAATTTTTGAGTAGGGGATCAAAATAAGCTTTTGGGGTCTTAAAAACTAGAAAATATTGAGTTTCAAAACCAATCGTAAGACTGTTTCAATTTACTTTGGTCTAGTGGTGAGATCTTAAAGGGGTCTCTTTCAAAAAAAAGGCTAATTAGGGCTCCATAACAATGAGAAAGGTCATTTTGGGAAAATCATTCTAAAAGAGTCATATGAACTTGTTGGATATGTTTTGTATCTCTATAATTGGTATCTAAATCATTTATTTCCTTGTCAAGTTCTATGAAAATTTTTGGAGTTAATGGCTAGAACCTAGATTGGCACTACTATTAGGTTACAAGGGTAAAAGTGGGAAATTATATTTTTGTTTGTTGTCAAACATGGAGAAGTGTTGGGATTGGTATATTAGGTCATTTTAATCTTGTTAGATGCCTCTTGAAGGTAGGTTGTCACTTTGGGTGATTTTGAGCCTCCTGGGTTTGCATCAAATTGAGAATTGTACAAGATACCAATGTGTTCATAATGACTTCCTACATTGTGTACATGTTGGAAAGTAAGAAAAAATATAAGGGATTAAGCTGCAATGGGGTCCCTAGAAAGGAAAAAATATGAGATATTTATCCTCAGCTCCAATACAAGAAAACCAATTATAGAAGAGTAAATGATGCTTTCTTCTTGTAGATCCAAAGATTACTTAAGGGTTCTCTTCATGTTAGAATATCAGAAGATGCAATGAAATTTATTAGGAAATATGGGTAGTGGTTCATCCAATTTTAGAGGTTTTCATATGTCAGATTGCAAGGAACTCCTGCAATACCAATCAAATTGCCAAGATATCCTACCAACAAACTCATTTTATTAGAAGTGACAAGACAAATGGTTGCCTTTGAGATCGTATTACAATATTTACATAGGAAAGGGATTGGAGATGAATTCCCAATGAGAATTGGTACTCTGGAAGCCTAGCTTTCACTCCAGAGTGCCCAATATTCAAAAAAGGAAATGGTACAGTTTAACTTATAATCACATACCAACAGGGAAAATTTTGACCCATATGGAAAGGCACAAAAGTTAGCCAATAGTGAATACAGACACAAGGATCACATTAAAGATTATTTGGCTAATTGCATAGATGAGTTTGAAGTTATAAGAAGGTTTTCCAAGTTTCCCTTAAAGCTAATCGGGCTTTACAAGTTAGATCAAGTGCCAAATCAAGTGGATGATGGTGAAGAGGACCTTTTACAATATCATGACTGTGAGCCCTAGAGAAACCAACCCTTGCTACCTATCAATTGGATAGAGGAAGAAGTGGTTGATCTTGATCAAGTGATTGACCCAATAAGGAGATATTCTAGGTTGTGGGTCAAGTACAAGGTCTTGGAGTTTTAGAGAGATGGTACAAAGTTCACTTATGAATTGATGGGGAATATCAAGTCCCATTCAAAGGAAGATACAAAGGAAACTAAAGATGATGTTGCAAAGTCCCAACATGAAGGTGATTAAGAAGAAAATAGGCCTCTCACTCTAAAGAGGAGAACAAGGATTCAGGCCCAAGTGAAGAAAGTTGAGAGACAACTTGTGTCTAAGGTAAGGAAGACTTCAAAAGAATTTATTGAGGAAGAAGACAAGACTCCTCAAATTACTAAGAAAATGAAGTTAGTAACTGAAGGTTAGAGGATAGCCAAGAAAACAAAGACTAATGAACATATAACTGATTTCTCAAAAAATGTGGAAATTGAAAGTTTTGGAGAAAAATAGCAGGTATATGTAATTGGGAATTTTCCAAAGAAGAGGGTGTCACCTATGGGGGAGTTGAGGGTTGAAGCTAAAAAGGTGAATGTTGAAGAGGCACCTACTAATGATTTTATGAAAGAAATGGGAAAGTAGCTTTAGGAAATAATTCCCCTTCTCTATCCCCAACACAAAATGTACAAGAAGATGAATTCCTCAAAGAACATGAACACTTAGGTGGAGAAGGAGGCATCCCTAATAATTTTGATGAAGAAATACAAGATGAAGAGGTGTCAACTCCAAAGGATTGAAAATTGAGTGACCTTGCGAAGGAATTGAAGGAGAAGGAGGTACTAAGTAAGGAGGCAACATAAAAAAAATTTGTGGAAATTCCTTCTTGGACTCCACTAAGTGGACATGTTGATGTGTCTCACATGGAAGTTGAACATGGATATGAGCAATTGGATGTTGTTGATATGGTTTCTAATATGTGGTTGTCATTGATGTCAACACTATTAGCATTTGGTGCATTATAGGCTATATATGTTAAGGATATTGAGAAAATTGTAAAAGGAAGTGTTCCAAGTTCCCAGTGGAACTGTGCAGGTCACAGAGGTCCTTTGTTCTATACATTGAAGATAAGCTCATGTGGATTAAAGGGTTTACTGTTGAATGTTTCTAGATCGTCTAACAGAAGTTTCAGAGGTTTGTGTGAATTTTTTAGTACGTTGTGGTCTAACATTGTTTTGGTGGTCTTTGTTAGTGTTCCTAAATGAAGATTGTGTGCTTCTAGTAATCTCAATTGTTTTGGATGCTTCTCTATTGTTTCTTGGTGTTCTTGGATGTCTCTAGATCATTCTCTATCTTTTTGTTATGTCCACATTACTTGGTGTGCTTCTGATTGAAGATCTTTGTGTGCATGTTCAGTTTTTCTTGTTCCTGGCCAACATGTTAGTGGTGGCATGTTGTGGATCTTCATGGTGAAATTAATTAAAGTATTTTTTTGTTGGAGATATTAATTTGGGTCTCCACTATGTTATGGCCAACCTTTGTGGGTTTGCACTGGAAATTTATTTGTAATTTTGGGATGACGTTGAAAATATGTTTTATTTTTCTAGCCGACTAAGTTGTGATGAAATCCCATGTAGCGGATATATAAGAGTGATTGGTTGAGTGAATTTAGTGTGTGCATGAGTGTGAATGCATGCCAGAGAAAGTGTAAATTTTTGAATAGTGTTTCTATCATTCGATTACTGAGTAGAGAGTGAAGAAGGTTTAACGAGCTTAATTGGAACTGTAATCAGGCTTGTGAAGAAGCTATTTTCTCAGTTCATATTCTATAGATTTTAATCCTATTCTGTATTATTGGATAGTGAGTCCTCTTTTGTATTTGAGTAGTGAGCTCTAGGTAGTGTGCCTGAATGCATTGCATTCCCCTTATTATTTCTCCTTATACTTCTAACATAGTATAATCTTGTGGACTAACATCCACCATGGTTTTTTCCCTAATATGGTTTCCATGCAAAAATCTTGGTGTTATTTGTCTCTCTGATGTGTTAATTGTTTATGATTAACTACTTGTTCATAAGATCTAAGATTAAAGATAAGATAAGTTAGAAAAGTTTGAGTTTTTGTGATGACTAATTCACCCCCCCTCTCATTTGTATGTCCTCATTTTTCCAAAAATTGGTATCAGAGCATGTTCCTCTAAAGAAGTGTAAAAGCTTGAGGTGCTCCGAGATGGCAACATTATTCAAGAAGGATAGTCCAAGATTTGATGGCACTAACTATTCTATGTCGAAAGTTAGAATGAAATATCACTTAAAGTGTATTGGTGAATCTTTCTAAAAGATTACAAAAGATCCATATACTATTCCTCAAAATGGTCCCTCAACTCTTGATGAGATCAAAGATGCTGAAAATAATTTTAGGGCTATTGAAGCCTTGGTGAGTGCTCTGACATATTCAAAGATGGCTAATATGTTAAGTTTGGAGAAAACTCATGAGATTTGGGTGAAATTGGAAAAAAATTATGAAGGAGATGCACAGGTGAAGATGGCTAATCTATAGAGCTTGAAAGGAAAGTATGAGAATTTGAAGATGGGTGAAGATGAAAATATCAATTCTTTTAAGGAGAGAGTAAACGAAATAGTGATGGGTATTAAAGGTTTTGGTGGTTTTGTGGATGAGGATGAAATTGTAGCTAAAGTGCTTAGATCCTTGCAACCCTCCTAAAAAATGAAGCTTCATTCTATTGAAGAGTTCAAATTAGTAAACAAGATAACAAAAGACACATTGATTGGAAAGCTTGCTACTTTTGAAATAAGTGAATTTGGTGAATCTACATGAAAGATTGAATCTACATTCAAGGCTACTGTATCTGAAAGTAACAGACAAAGATATAATCTAGGAGAGAGTTCTAGAAAGGTATCCAAGTATGATGAAGAACTGAAACAACTTGAAGATAAAGAAAGAGAGGTAGAAGAATTGTAAGCTATTATTGCAAAACAAGAAGGTAGAGGAAAAGGTAAGTATGGAGATGTATTTCCTATTAAATTTTTTTCATGTAGTAAAATAGGTAATTTTTCATCAAGATGTCCTAAAAGAGTTCCTAGATCTAAGCCTAAAAATTCTAGATTCCAAAAGAGATGCTACTTTATTGAAGAAGTAGTGACTGATGATGAGTCTGATAAAGATAATAGAAAAGAAGATGAATGGGCTTTCATTCCTACCATTGAAGATAATCCTGTGGCTACTAAATCTACTAAAGATGAAAAAGCTCTTACAGCCCAAGTTGAAGAAAAAGATGAGTGGGTTATTGATAGTGGATTTTCAAATCATATGCTTAGTGATAAAAGCAAATTTGTGAGTCTAGAGAAGTATGACGATGGGATTGTAAGATTTGGAGATAAAATTGCTAGTGTGATTTGTGGCAGAGGGTCTATTTGCCTTGGTGGTAGGGATAACACTGATGATGTCCTCTATGTTGAAGGCCTGAAGCACAATTTTTTGAGTGTTGGACAGATGGTTCACAAGGGATATGATCTTCAATTCAAAGATGGAAGATGCAAGATATGTGGAAGTTCTGGGGATATGATTGTAACGGGAAAATAGAAAAAATGTAACATTTTTCATCTGAATACTACTAATGGAAGTTGTTTAATTTCTCAAGTAGATGAAATATGGTTGTGGCATAAAAGGTTTTTTCATGTAAACTTTGAAAACATTATCAAGATAAGTTCCACTCAACTAGTAAGAGATCTACCTAAGTTAGTGAAGCCTGCTAATGTAATCTGCAAGGATTGTCAAATGGTTAAACAAACCAAAGTCTCTTTCTGGAGAAAACATTTTCATTCAAATAATTTGTTGGAGCTACTACTACTAACCTTTGTGGTCCCTCCAGAGTTAGAAGTATACATGGAGAAAGGTATTTCATGTTGATTATTGATGATTACTCTAGAATGATTTGGGTTCCCTTTTTAAGAGAAAAATGTGAAGTATTGGAGAAGTTCAAAAGTTTCAAGGCTATGGAAAAAAATGAGAAAGGTATAAAAATCAAGTGCCTAATATCTAATAGAGGTGGTGAGTTTATTTCCAAAGATTTCAACTCTTATTGTGAAGAGCATGGAATTAAATGATGGTTATCTGCTCCCCGAACACCTCAACAAAATGGAGTTGCAGAGAGAAAGAACAAAACAATTCTAGATGTTTCCAAAACAATGATGATGGAAGGGAATGTGTCACAAATGTACTGGAGTGAAGCAGTAATCACTATTTTATATACTTTGAACTGGGTAAATGTTAATGGAATTTCTGGTAAGACTCCTTATGAGTTATGGTTTAGTCACAAAACTACTATTAAGTACTTTAAGATCTTTAGAAGCAAGTGTTATATTAGAAGAGATGATGATATAGGAAAATTTGATGCAAGAAGTGATGAAGGAATATTCCTAGGTTTCTCTACTAAAAGTAAGGCCTACCGATGCTATAAAAAAAGACTGAGAAAGATGGTTGAGAGTGCAAATGTCAAAGTCAATGAGAGTTCTATAAAATCATCCAAACATTGTAGTTATGATTCAGGTGAAGACATTGCAAGTCAAGGGAAGAATGTTTAGACACAAAATCTACTTTAGATTATTCCATATGTTCTGATGAAGCAACCTCAATTTGTTCCAGTAAATAAAGTCATTCAGGAAACATAGACAAGTGCTAGTGTAGAAGAAAGATCAAAAGAGTCAAAAGTTCAAGAATGTTCCAAAACTCAAAGGTATGTAAAGTTGAATCATTCTAAAAATAAAATCATAGGAGATAAGAGTAAAAGAGTGCAAACTAGAAGAAAAATTATAGAAGAATATTGTTTGATTTCCAAGATTGAACCTAAAAATGTCACTGAAGCCTATCAAGATGAACACTAGTTGGAAGCTATGAAGGAAGAGCTGACATAGATTGAAAAGAATGACACATGCATACTGGTTTCGAGGCCTAGAGACAAAATTGTGATTGGTAATAAATGGGTTTTTAGGAACAAGCCGAATGAAAAAGGTGAAGTGGTCTAGAATAAAGCAAGACTGGTTGTAAAGGGTATTCTCAAATGGAAGTTAAGGATTTTCAATAAACCTTTGCCCCTATCTCTAGGATTGAAGTTGTTAGGCTATTTCTTGCTTATGTTGCACACAAGAACTATAAAGTTTATCAAATCAATGTAAATTCTACATTTCTGAATGGTGAATTGCAAGAAGTGTATATTGAATAGCTAGATGGATTTAAGCTAACAAACAAAGAAGATATGGTTTGTAGATTGAAAAAATCTCTATATGGACTTAAGCAAGCCCCTAGAGCCTGGTATGCTAGATTGGACAAATACCTACTGAAGCTTGGATTTACTAAAGGTACTGCTGAAAACAACTTATACTTCAAATTAGATAATGAAAAGGAATTAATTATAGAAGTTTTTTTTATGACATCATTTTTGGAGTAGATGATAATCTATGTATGAATTTTGCTGATGAGATGAAAAATTTATTTGAAATGAGTATGATTGGAGAGATGAAGTTATTTTTGGGATTTCAAATTACACAGTTGGACAAGGGGATCTTCATATCTCAGTCCAAAGATGTTAAAGAACTACTGAAGAAGTTTGGAATGGATGACTCCAAACTTGTTGGTACTCCCATGGTGATTGGATGTAAGTTGACATAGAATGATGACTCTCCTAAGGCAAATCAAACCAAATATAGGTCAATGATTAGTGGATTGCTTACTTGACTCAAACTAGACCAGACATTATGACTGTTGTATTTATGGTTGCTATATTTCAAGTTGATCTAAAGGAATCACATGTAACTACTATGAAGAAAATTTTTAGGTATCTGAAAGGAATAGTTGACTTTAGACTTTAGTATCCAAAGGATGATGATCTCACTTTATGTGCATATACTGATGCAGATTAGGCTAGTGATGTAGATGACAAGAAAAGTACTAGTGGTGGTGCTTTCTTCCTAGGGAAGAAGTTGGTATCCTAGTTATGTAAAAAGAAAAACTCAATTTCTCTATTTACTGCTGAGGTAGAAGACATTGTTGCTGCCAATAACTGTACTCATGTGATATGGATGAGACATATGATGAAAGATATCAAGGTGGTATATGAAGCACCTATTGCCATATATTGTGACAAATTAAGTGCAATAAATATTTCAAAGAATCCAGTGCTACATTCCAAGACTAAACATATATCAATCAAATTTCATTTCTTAAGGGACAAAGTGAATGAGAAAGAAGTCAAATTGGAGTATGTACCTACCAAAGAACATATTATAGATATCTTTACTAAGCCTTTTCTAAAGGATAATTTTGAATATCTCAAAGGAATGTTAGGGGTACTTATCCATCCTGATAAAAACTAAAAGATGCATTTTCTTGTATCAATTTGTAAACTTCATTGCTATATTTTGATTCGGATTGATGTTTCCATGGTTGCTACTCAGGGGGAGTAGTCAGATGTGTAAAATATGTGGTTCATAGCATGCATATGGAAAGGTCATGACTAACTTCACCTTTGATGTCAAAGGGGGAGAAGTGTAATGTGAAAAATCTTTTTCAAGAGAAGTGCAAGAGAAGTTAGTGTGTTGGGTTGATGGTACTTTTTTTTTCACATCATGTGTTACCATCAATGCCAAAGGGGGAGATTGTTGGATGCTATGGATATTTTTTTTGATATGTGGTTGTCATTGATGTTAACACTATTAGCATTTGGTGCATTAGAGGTTGTATATGTTGAGGATATTAAGAAAATTGTAAAAGGAAGTGTTCCAAGTTCCCAATGGAACTGTGTAGGTCATGAAGGTGATTTGTTATGTATGTTTAAGATAAGCTCATGTGCATTAAATGGTTTACTATTTAATGTTTCTAGATCATCTACTAAAAGTTTTAGAGGTCCACATGAATTTTTGAGGATGTGGTCTAACATTGTTTTTGTGGTCTCTATCAATGTTCCTAAATGAAGATTGTGTGATTCTAGTAATCTCAATTTTTGCAGATGCTTCTTTGTTGTTTCTTGGTGTTCTTGGATGTCTCTAGATCATTCTCTATCTTTGTGGTACGTCCATATTACTTGGTGAGCTTGTGGTTGAAGATCTTTGTGTGCATGTTTGGTTTTTCTTGTTCTTGGCCGACATGTTAGTGGTGGCCTATTGTGGATCTTTGTGGTGAAATTAATTAAATTATTTTTGTGTTGTATATATTAATTTGGGTCTCCACTATGTTGTGGCTGACCTTTGTGGATTTACATTGGAAATTTATTTCTAATTTTGGGCTGACATTGAAAATATGTTTTATTTTTCTACCTAACTAACTTGTGACGAAATCCGATGTAGGAGATATATAAGAGCAATTGGTTGAGTGTTAATGAATTCCAAATAAATTGTAAATGTGCTAATAGTGTTTCTATTATTCAATAATTGAACAAAGATTCAAGAAGGTTTTCTGAGCTTAATTGGAACTATAATCAAGCTTCTGCAAAAGCTATTTTCTAAGTTTGTATTCTTTGGATTTTAATCCTATTCTATATTCTTAGATAGTGAGTCCTTTTTTGTATTTGAGCAGTGAGCTCTAGGTAGTGTTCCTGAATGCATGTGCATTCCCCTTATTATTTCTTCTTATACTTCTAATAGAGTATAATCTTGTGGACTAACATCCACCATGGTTTTCCCCTAACATGGTTTCCATGGAAAAATATTGGTGTTACTTGTCTCTCTGATGTGTTAATTGTTTATGATTAATTTCTTGTTCATAAGATCTAAGATTAAAGTTAAGATAAGTTATAAAATTTTGAGTTTTTGTGAGAATTGATTCACCCCCCCTCTTAGTTGTATATCCTCATTTTTCCAACATGAGCAAGATGGAAATAAGAAACAACCAAAAAAGGAAGGATAATCAGACTACAAATGGAGTTACAGATGTTTCCCCAAAGGATCAATCAAAAGGCACATAAACAAAATAGCCTACTACCCTAGAGGGGCTTGAAAAAAGGTTGAAACAAAATGCTATCATTGTAGAAGATGAAACTCCAAATTGGAACAAGTTCCTTGAAAACTGTGGGAAACCTAAAGAGATAAAAAGAGTGAGAACTGAACCAAATTTGCAAGAGATTAATTTAGTAATACGATTATCCATGTTGTTGTGGTCATAGAAAATAAGTGTAAGGATGAAATAAGACCTACAAATTGCAAAGTGAAAACTATCAATCTAGGTCCATCCACAAAGGAACAAGAAAAGAAAGATTTCCAAGAGTCATCTCAAGCTATTCTTGGGAGATTAGATGACGGTTGAGAGAGAGACATATAACAGAGGGAGAGGGGGTAGGAGGGAGAGGGTTGAGAGAGAGAAACCTAAGAGAGGGAGAGGGGGTAGGAGGGAGAGGGCTGAGAGAGAGAGAGAGACCTA